>CAUYON010185165.1:0-28446 GCA_963573935.1 Arctocebus calabarensis
GAGGCAGGAGACTCGCTTGAGCCCAGGAATTGGAGGTTGCTGTGAGCTGTGATGCCACTACACTCTATCCAGGGTGACAGCTTGAGGCTCTGTCTCAAATAAATAAATAAATAAATAAGAAAATAAAAATAAATAAGAAGAAATAAGTTAAAAATAATGCAAAGGAAAAAAAGAAAGAATGCCTATCATACTGTGTGCGGTATAATAAAATGCTACAGCAAAAAAACCATTCTGTATGTTTGTTCCAAAATCATTAACCCCTACTCATAAATGAGACTACAGAACAAAAGCTCCTAGCAAGACTGTATTCAGGGTGAGTTCTCTGAAGTTGACTATTAGGGCTAGGCTGACAGGGAGGCTTAAATGAAGTGATAAAAGCTAAAATCCCAAGATCAAGTCATAGCATGACCACTAACTCGTGAAAGGTCCAGGCTGCATTTTTGTCATCTGTGAAGCATGCAAGCCGAGGGGCCAACGAACTTTTCCTGTTATGAGGACAAGTCATCACTGTTTTCTGCTTTGCAGCTCCGTCTCTATGGTGACTACTTAACTCTGCCTCTGTAGCAGAACATAAGAATCTGTGTGTCAATAAAACTTTATTTTCAACACTGAGTTCTAAATTCCATATAATTTTCCCGTGTCATGCCATACTCTACTTCTTTTGATCTTTTTTCCCACTACCATTTAAAAATCTGACAACTATTCTTAGCCCATGGGGCATAAACAAAAACTGACTATCGTTCAGTGCCCGTAGCCCAGCGGTTAGGGTGCCAGCCACATGAACTGAGGCTGGTGGGTTCGAACCCAGCCCAGGCCTGATAACAACAATGACAACGATAACAAAAAAAATAGCCAGGTGTTGTGGCGGACACCTGTAGTCTCAGCTACTTGGGAGACAGAGGCAAGAGAATCACTTAAATCCAAGAGTTTGAGGTTGCTGTGAGCTATGATGCTACCGCACTCTACCAAAGGTAACATAGTGAGACTCTGTCTCAAAAAAAAAAAAAAAAACTGGCTATGAGTCGGAGGTGGCCCAGAGCCCAGGTTTACTGACCCCAGGACTGGACAATCTCCAGGGCCCTTCTTGAACTGATGTTCTCAGATTCCCTGATTCTAAATCCCCACAAGTTTTTCAAATTGTCTGTTCACTTCTGCTAGAACCAAGCTGTGCGTTCTCTTGTGCTGACCTACACTCTGCATTCCAAAATAGCACCAACGTTCTTCTTATTTAATGCACTGTAAATCTTTCAACCTTCATTTTAGCAAGCAAGAGTAGACTGACTTCCTCTCATCCTTTGGGAAGTCTTGACAAGTATTTCTTAGTATCTGGTATCCCTTAACAAAGCAAATACTTGAGTAGTTCCAAAAACGACCACCAAGGTGGTCAAACATGAAGATACACTCAGACGCCTTCATAGGTGTTATTTTCTCCTGAGACTTTCCCTGTTTACTTCCTGGACCTGCACTGGCCTCAGATGCCACTGAGTGCCTGAGATGTGGCTCCTCCAAACTGTGAGGGGTTCAGGGTGCAAAACACACACTAGACTTCCAAGACTTAGGAGGAAAAGAAGAATGTAAAATAGCTTGTTCATGCTTTCTTTATAATGGATGCCTGAAATGATACTTTGGCACTCTGGGAGGCCAACGTGGGAAGATTGCTTGAGGTCAGGAGTTCGAGACCAACCTGAGCAAGAATGAGACCCCTGTCTCTACTAAAAATAAAAAAATTAGCCAGACATGGTGGCAGACACCTGTAGCCCACCTACTCTGGAGGCTGAGGTACAAGGATCACCTGAGTCCAGGAGTTCAAGGTTGCTGTGAGCTAGGCTGATGCCACTGCACTCCAGCCTGGGCAACAGAGAAAGACCCTGTCTCAAAAAAGCAATTTTTTTTGGACCTATGAGGTTAAGAAGAATGTATTATTGGCTTGGCACCTGTGGGTCAAGCAGCTAAGGTGCCGGACACGTACACCTGAGCTGGCGGGTTCGAATCCAGCCCGGGCCTACCAAACAACAATGACGGCTGCAACCAAAAAATAGCCGGGCATTGTGACGGGCGCCTGTAGTCCCAGCTACTTGGGAGGCGGAGGCAAGAGACTCACTTGAGCCCAGGAATTGGAGGTTGCTATGAGCTGTGATGTCATAGCACTCTATCCAGGTTGACAGCTTGAGGCTCTATCTCAAAAAAAAAAAAAAAAAGAAGAAGAATGTATTATTAATGTCAGTTTTACACATTTTTGTTTAATGTGGCAAGTGGAATGTTTAAAATTATCTGTGAAGCTCCTGTTGTGTTTCTACTAGATGGTATGCTATTTATCAGAATGGTGAATGTGTTAGAATAATTCATATATAACTCGATAGTATACAAAGGTATTTCCTTCCCACCAGGCATTCAAAGTTACTATGCCAATCTTATCTTTTTGCTCATAAAATCAAAATACTAGGGGAGGGAGTACAAATAGTAAGAACACAGAGGATTTTTAGGTCAGTGAAATTATTCTTGTTTTGTTTTTCTCACTCTGTCACCCAGGCTGGAGTGCAGTGGCATGATCAAACTCCTCGACTCAAGCGATCCTCCTGCCTCAGCCTCCCATAATAGCTGGGACTATGGGTATGTGCCCCGTCTCACTAATTTTTCTATTATTTTTTTTTTTTGTAGAGACAGAGTCTTACTTTATTGCCCTGGGTAGAGTGCCGTGGCGTCACAATGCTCACAGCAACCTCCAGCTCTTGGGCTTAAGTGATTCTCTTGCCTCAGCCTCCCTAGTAGCTGGGACTACAGGCGCCCGCCACAATGCCCGGCTATTTTTTTGTTTTTTTGCAGTTCGGCCGAGGCCGGGCTTGAACCCGCCACCTTCGGTATATGGGGCCAGCGCCCTACTCGCTGAGCCACAGGAGCCGCCCTAATTTTTCTATTTTTTGTAGAGACAGGAGTCTCACTCTTGCTCAGGCTGGTCTCAAACTCCTGGCCTCAAGCAATCCTCCCAGTTCAGCCTCCTTAGTGGCTGGGATTACAGGTGTGAGCCACTGAGCCCGGCAATTCTGTAGGATACTACAATGGGACACATGTCATTGAACATTTGTCCAAACCCAAAGCATGTTTAACACCCAGAGTGAACCCCAGTGTCAGCTGTTAAGGTTCACGGATGGGGACAGTAACAAACATGCCCCTCTGCTGTGGGTGCTGATAGTGGGGGAGACTATGGGTGGGGATGGGGACAGGTGCAAATGGCAATTCTCTGTACCTATTGCTCCATTTTGCCATGAATCTAAAATAACTCTAAAACCCAAAGTCTATTAAAAGCCCAGACTTATCTTTTTTTATTTAATGCAATCACAGAATCAGAAAATATTATTAGATATAGTTTAGCTCAATGGCTCCCAACTAGGGGAGACTCTGCCTGCAGGAACAATTAGTGATGTCTGAGGACATGGTTGTCACACTGGGGGACGGGGGTGCTCCTGGCATGAAATGGGTGGCATCCAGGGATGCTACCCAGGACCCTGCAATGCCCAGGATGGCCCTATCCCAAAGAGTGACCTGGCCCTTGAAACAAGTTCAAGAGACCCTGGTTTATTCAAAGCCTATCATTTTAATAACAAGACCCTAATATTTATAGAGGGCTTTAAAATTCCCACCCATCCTCCCGTGTACTGCACATCCTTGGAGGGGGACGAGGCAGACGATTTTGGAGGGGACTGAGCTTTTCAGGGGACTGAGTGATAACCAGTGGCCTCCCTCCCCAGCCACCTCTGAGAGGCTGATGAACTCAGAATCTCCATTTTGTGTGCAGTGGTTCACATTTTAGTTTTTCAGTTCTTGATAAAGGCAGAAGGGAAGAGGGAGAAGCACAAAAGGGACTCAGCAGCCAGGACTATGTGGACTGGGGAAATCCTGAATCTCACCACACGTGGGGCATCAGCTGCTTTCTAGGTATTGGGGGGCTGAGCTATACCCGCCCCAGGAAGATCTGTCTATGACTTAACCCCCTATTCCTAAGAATGGGACCTTATTTGGAAAAAGGGTCTTTGAAGATGTAGTAAGTTAAGATGAGGTCATTCTAAAGTGGGTGGGCCCTGATCCTATGACAGGTATCCACACAAGAAAAGAGAGACACACACAGGGAGCTGCCTATGTGATGACAGAGCAGAGATTACAGTGATGTGGCCACAAGCCAAGGAGGCCTGGAGTCTCCAGGAGCTGGAAGAGGTAGGAAGGACACTCCCCTGGAGCCTCTGGAGGGAGCACAACCTTGCCACACCTTGATCTTAGATGTCTGGCCTCCAGGACCGTAAGAGAATACATTTCTTTTGCTTTAACCACCCGATTTGTGGTCATTGATGACAGCAGCCCCAGGAACCCTATGCAATTTAGCAAAGACAAGGTCAGGAAAGATGAGCCTTAGTTGTGGGCTCAAGATGGCCCCACTCCACAGGGGCTCAGAAGGTCACCAGTGTCCAGGTTGAACAAACCTGCTCTAGATGGAAGGAAAGACCCCGCTGCCTCTGTACATACACCAAGATGGGGTGCTATCCTTCCAGCTGTCCTCTGGCACACATGTGTCCAGTTCAAAGCTTCCTTCTAGCCTCTTCTCTGGACCTTCCTGACCAAGAACTCACCCCCCACACACACACCAGGAAGCTTAAGAGACTCCTTACTGTGCCCACAATGGTGAGGCTCACAGAACATACAGGGATCCTGCATCCCAGAGCCAAGGCAGGAAGCAGGGCTCAGGCACCCCGACCCTGCTGCCATCCCCATGCCAGCACACAGGCAGCTCATTCACGTGGCACTCCCTGGGCCTGGCACAAATTCTGAAGCCTAAAATAGGCACACAACGGGCCTCTGTTGGATAGAGGAAGGAAGGAGTGGTTCAGACAATGGAGACAGCAACAGCGGCATGCAGGAAACCTGGGCTGGGGGAGAGCGAAGCGTGGGATGACTGGGGGCCTCAGAAAGGTCAGGTGGGGCCAACTCACGCAGGAACACAGAGGCCACATGAGGACCTGTGATTCCAGCATGGATGATGAGCTGGTGGAGTTGGTATAGGGAAGTGACCATTTGATTGGCGACTTGGGGAGCTTATTGGGGCCATGCAGAGCTCACCTGCTGGGGTAAGAGAGATGAGAGCCGATATCTGCTGGCTGGGAGGCTCTCACCACAGATAGTGAAGCTCTCAGCTCAAGGCAGGGGAAAGAAAGTAGACAAAAGAGAGGGGGAAACACTCCAAGCTTCAGTCTACTGGGCTACCTATACCCAGAAAAAAACATTTACATGGTGGCACTGGGCTTCAACACCAAAGGTGGAAACACCCAAATATTCATCCACAGATGAGTGGACAAACACATGTGGTCCAACCATGCAATTGAATATCACTCAGCCATGACAAGGAGGGGACTCCAACACCGGCTACAACGTGGATGAATCTTGAGGACATCATGCTCAGTGAGAGAAGTAGACACAGAAGGACACAATGTGAGATTCCATTTATGTGAAATGTCCACAATGGGCAGATCCAGAGGGATGGGATGTGGATTCATGGGTGCCAGGGGCTGGCAAGGGGATGGGGAGTGACTGCTGATGGGGACAAAGGACCTTATTGGGATGATGGAAAGTTCTAAAAAGATTTATGGGGATAGTTACACAACTCTCTAAACTTATTTCAAAAACCAAATGGCTGAATTTTATGATATTTAAATCATATTCTCCATTTAAAGAATAAAAAGCATATCTTTACCTAACAAATGCAATCAGTGTAACCTGGAAAAAAAAAAAAGAATAAAAAGCATAAAGACTGTCCTCTCTGCAAGGTTCTCAAGAAGAACCTCCATAACTGTTTCTGGAACAATTTCAGAGCAGCCCAGGGGCCCACCAGTGGCGAGATCAGGTGGGAGGTGAGAACAACACAGGAGCAAGGAGAAGAGATGGCTCATCCATGCTGCAAAGCAGACAAGAAGGACAGGAGGGACCTGCTGGGGCCAGTGTGCCACCAAGGACAAGTCTCCCCATCTCCTCAGCCCTCACATTAAGTCTGCCAGGTCGGGGCTCCTGAGTGACGCAGACCATGGATGCTTTTCTTTAACCCAAAGGGTGCAGCAGCAAAAGGCAGTGACAAGTGAGGTTAACGTTTGTCCAAATGAACATCGATGCTCAGAGAGAGACACCCTGACATCACCAAGGATGTGGAATTGCAGAAGTCCACTGCAAAAAGACACAATTGTGTTACAGTTCTGAGACAAACCTTCCTTGGGACAGAAATATGGCATGGGCAATCACCCATGGAGCTGTTCCTGTCAGTGAAGACACAGCAGCCTGCAAGGAACAAGGTAAGGGGCACAAGAAGGCTGTGTCACCCTGATCAATCACACAACTGTCATCAATGGTCTCTCTGGAAAGCAGGGGAAAGTTTCAAATCCACAGAGGCCAGGTACAAATGTGAGAAATCACCAAAGACCTTCAAAACTATGAATGACTTAATAAATATGATTTTAAAGACCATCACTGTCCACAGGGCAAATGAGAAAAGCTGCACTAACAGCTGGCATGGGAAGAAAGGTTTGCACACTGTGACATGCTGCACAAGAAAAGTGTCTCTGTTCAGCAAACGCAAAGCCAGGTTATCTGCGTGTGAAAGTGATTCATGTTTATTTCGCTTTCCCTTCACACGGCAGGACCCCAGGCTTTATTAAGCATGAAACAAGAGCAGGAAATAATTGCATCGGTCAAAGGATAAATAGATAAAGCTCCTCTGTAAGACCAAGGATCACCTGAAAAATTCATTCAAGCTTCTTTAGAAACCTCACGCTTAAAACCAAGGAAGCAAATCACAAACTCCAGCATCTTTCCCTGCCTGAAACTGGTAAATTAATCACATATTCAGAGTCAATATTAAGTGTTAGGAAGTCACATAAAAGACCCACCCGGAAATAAGTTCAGCATTTCTAAAATTCTCTAAAAGCAGTGTGATCATTTTCCCTGCCTTCTCAAACCATCAGTCCCCAATTCTGAATGGCCATACTACCTGAGACTCAAAGGTAAGATGGGGTCTTTAAATTAAATGAGAAAATAAATTAGTTTTGTCTATAACAATGATTTTCAACTGGAGTGATTCTGCCCCTTCAGGACACTGGGCAATATCTGGGGACATTTGTGGCTGTCACGATAGATCCTCCTGGCACTGAGTGGGTGGAGCCAGGGATGATGCTTAGCACCCTGTCACTCCCAGGGCAGCCCTCACCCCAGAAAATGACCTGGTTTCAATGTCCACAGCACCCAAACATGTCATATGAAGTCAAGTTGTAAAGCTCATAAATTTAAAGAACATATAACTAGAGCCCAATGATTCCTTACAGAGCACACATTGGAATGGTTTGTTACTGAGTACACCTAAGTCAGAATGACTTAAGCCACTTTCTCTTAGGTAGATGCACTTGTCCCTGAAAAGCCTTCAGAATCTCCCAGTGCCAGGTCCAGACTGAGTTGTTTTCCTCACTTTTAATAATACAGATACCTTTTTTCCTTGTAGATTGTCTTTTAAAGCTCCTAGGGTTATTCTTTTTTTTTCCTTTTTTTTTTTTTTTTAGAGACAGAGTCTCACTTTGTCACTCTCGGTAGAGTGCCGTGGTGTCACAGCTCACAACAACCTCCAGCTCTTGGGTTTAGGCAATTCTCTTGTCTCAGCCTTCCAAATAGCTGGGACTACAGGTGCTCGCCACAACGCCTGGCTATTTTTTGTTGCAGTTTGATCGGGTCTGGGTTCGAACCTGTCACCCTCAGTACATGGGGCCGGCACCCTACTGACTGAGCCACAGGCGCCCCCCTCCTAGGGTTATTCTTATGTGCACCTCAAGGACTAGAGTTAAGTACCAATTGCTTTCTTTCCTCTACTCTGTGGCAACCCACTCATTTTACTTCCCCACCTGCACCCCCACCACCCAAGAAAAAATTTTATTTAAAACATCTTCCTCAATGCTTCAGGAACTTCATGATGTGCCAGGAAATTATGTTTGGGACACGGAATCCTCATTTGATACTTGCAATGACCCTAAGAGGCCTAAGAGGCAATTGGTGCTGTTTTTAGTATTCCCACTTTTCCAGGTGTATCAAACTACACTAATGCTGCTAAGTCAGCAGCCAGAGGACCGATATGAACACAGACCCACCTCCCAAGCCCCTCAACGCACCATCTCAGCAGATCAGACTGCATCCTCTGGGTGCACAAGTTTGTGAACTTGACATTTACCTCTATGACACCTCCGACACCTAGCAACCTCCTAAAGACTTTTAGCTGGGATTCTGTGGGTTCTGCTCATCAAGCCTGTCTTCCACCGCCCACCTCCAAGCCCTAGCAACCCCCGCTACCCTGGAGAAATAAAGTGCCGCCCACGTCCCTCAATAGCATCTTCCCAAAAACTCCCACTTCAGTTCCTGAAAAATTCAGTCACCAACATGAGCCTTTCTGCTTCCTAAGACATTCTCCTTTGCACCCTATATCCTAGAAATAGACCTCAAAAAGTATTTTGAACTCCAGTTGCCTGAAGCTCCCTATGCCCCAAGGATGTCTGCCCCACGCTCTTTCCTATGTCAAATGGTTTGTCGCCCCAAAAAGCCTAAGGGGGCGATTCCTCTCCAAATTTCTTAAAACTGAATCCTACCTGAGACACCCCCACCCATTACCTCCTAAATAGTCAACCTCTAGCAAAACACCTGCCCCTCTGGTCTCTTTCACCTCTTACCCCACATCTTTCTCACCACAGGTCCAAATGTCCTGCCTCCCACCAGAGCCCCCAGTCACACAATGCACTCTCAAGCTCTCCATTTCTCCTCATACCCCTGGACTCCTTCGGGAACAAGCCCACCCTCCGATTCTCCAGCCCCTCCCTGGTCATCCCCTGACTTTGTCCATGTGATCCTTCCCCAGGTAACTCTAACCACTGTGTCCCTAGATCACCATTCTCGACAAACAATGGTCCTCAGCCCCCTCCCAGCTAAACCTTGCCCCTAATTCTATCTGCAGGCCCCTCCCCAGCTAACCTCACTTCAAACTCCATCCCAGATCCCCCGCACCTTCTAACCTCAACTCCACTCCCAAGTCTCTCCTCAAATAGCTCCACCCTCCAATCAACCCCAGCCCCGTCCCCAACTAACTCACACGTCGAATTCCGCCCTCTTCCCCCTCCTCAGCTAACCTCGACTGTACCTGCAGCCCCCTCCCCATCTAACCCATTCCAAGTTCAGCCCCTTCCCCAGCTAACCTGGATTCCAACTTCAGTCCCGACCCCAGCTCCAGCACTGACCCCCAACTACAGCCCGGATCCCCAGCCCCAGCCCCCTCTTCAGCTTAACCCCGACCCCCAACTAGGTCCGCAACCAAATCGGAGCTGTTCAAGCCCCCTCCCCGGGCCTCTGACGTAGCCCTCAGCTTCCAGCCCCGCTCTCGGATCCTGATCGTCAGCGTCCTTACCTGCGATCTGGCCCCGCGGCTACCTCAGCCCCGCCGCGCAGCCGAACCCGCCGCCCCAGCCGGCTAGCCCTCGTTCTCCCCTTCGAGGGGCGGGGCCGGCGCGCGGGGGGTGGGCCCAGGCGTCCCAGCGCGACCAATTGAGAGCCCCGGCGGCGAGAGGCCGGGGCTGGGGGCGGGGCGCAGGGCAGGCAGCGGGGTAGGCTGCGCCTAGGCGAGCAGGGCGGGGCTCCGGACGCGGGAGGGGTCGGGAGAGGAGCGCTGAGTGGCACCGCCGCGAGCCACTCGCGAGCCGGGGAACGCGCGGAGGGGGCGGGGCTATGCTAATATGCAAATCATCACGTCGTGGTGGTCTTGGGGGTAAAATGAGGAGCGGCTTTCCTGGGGTGACTTCGTTACGTCAAGGAGTCACGAGGGGGAGTTCGAATCCTGAGGGAAGAGAGCGGGTTCGAATCCCGAATCCTAGCTCCGGGAGCCCAAGTTCGGGGAAAGAAAGTCAATAATAATAACAGTGGCGCCGCTTCCTTGAACACCTCACAGGCTCCCTCTCGTGGAACCCTGCCTGCATAAAGCTAGAAGGCAGAATTCTTATTAGCTCCATTTTACAGAGGTAGAAACTGTGTCTCAGAGAGATGAGACCCATGATCATTCACCTAATCTCATTTTATAATTTCCAGGACTTCACTATTTCCAAACTTGGAGACCTGGATCTCAAAATGCAGATTCCTGGGCCCCCACCCAGTTGGAGTGAAGCAGAATCTTTCAGGAACTGAACGCTGGAATCTGCATTTTTGACAAGCTTCCCTGGTGTTGTTGGGAAACATTTGGTTGGTCTCCAGAAGCAGTAAGGGGTCCTAAAAGAAAGATGTTCCTATGTAGGGAGATGGAGCCACCATATTTTGTGAACTCAGGACTTTAGCCAATGCCGACATTCTGTGTCCCCCACCACCATCTGGGCTCTGTGATCAGGGCTGTTGTCCTCCCCAGCTGGGCTCCTCCAGAGCTCCTGTCATCCCTGCAGGAACCTCCCTGCTCATTCCAGGCTACAGTGTCCTCCCCTGCAGTGCACAGAGAAACTAGGCACCTGGGAGCAAGCAGCTCCCCCTCCCTGTTTGCCTTCCCACCTCCCAACCCCGCTCTCCCTGGCCCATACTCCCCATGAATGACTGTCTACATAGGGGGTGCAAAGCAGTGGTTCCCCCATGTGTCAAAAAAACTTGAAAGTTTTTAAATCTGTTGCCAATGTTTTAAAATCAGGAGAATTTTGGGTGAAAAAATCCAAATTTCCAGCACTCTTAGAATATCAGAAAGTCTTGAGATTTCCTGCAGCAACTGGGTGAAAGTTAGCTGAGTCCTCCTCACTCCAGCACAATCTCTTACCCCCCGAAGGAAATATCAGGGCTGGGATATGGATGAGACAAGTAAAGCATTTGTCTCAGCTCCAAAAGTGTATATTTTTAATTTTAATTTTTTTTTTTTTTTGAGAGAGAGTTTCACTTGTTAACTCTTGGAAGAGTGCTGTAGCATCACAGCTCACAGCAATCTCCAACTCCTTGGGCTTGGATGATTCTCTTGCCTCAGCCTCCGGAGTAGCTGAGACTACAGGCCCTCACCACAACACTCAGCTATTTTTTTGTTGCAGTTTGGCCAGGGTCGGGTTTGAACCTGCCACACTCAGTAAATGGGGCCAGGCGCCTTACCCACTGAGCCATAGGCGCCACCCTAATTTTAATTTTTTAATTGACAATTAAAAATTGTTTTATGGTATACAACATGATGTTTTGAAATATGCATAAACTGGGGAATGGCTGAATCAGCAACCCAAATTCAACATTCAAATCCAAATTTTAAATAGAGGTCAAAACAAAAGAACTCCACAAGTCACTGTCAAGATGAGTTGTGGAGTTCTTTTAGGTTCTATAGAACCTAAATAAATATTAGGTTCATGCAATTTTTTTTTCCTAACCTATAGAACCTAAATAAATACTAGGTTCATGCAAATTTATGTTGTTGTTGTTGTTGAGACAGAGTCTCACTTTGTCACCCTCGATAGAGTGCTGTGGTGTCACACAGCTCACAGCAACCTCCAATTCCTGGGCTTAGGCGATTCTCCTGCCTCACCCTCCCAAGCAGCTGGGACTACAGGCACCCCCCACAATGCCCAGTTATTTTTGTTGTTGTTGCAGTTTGGCTGGGGCTGGGTTCAAACCTGCCACCCTCAGTACATGGGGCCAGCGCCCTACCCACTGAGCCACAGGCGCAGCCTGGTTCATGCAATATTTAAAAAATTCAAAATAAATGGGGAGGTGCCTGTAGCTCAGTGAGTAGGGTGCCGGTCCCATATACCGAGGGTGGTGGGTTCAAACCCGGCCCCGGCTGAACTGCAACAAAAAAATAGCTGGGCGTTGAGGCGGGCACCTGTGGTCCCAGCTACTAGGGAGGCTGAGGCAAGAGAATTGCGTAAGCCCAGAAGTTGGAGGTTGCTGTGAGCTGTGTGATGCCACAGCACTCTACCGAAGGCAATAAAGTGAGACTCTGTCTCTACAAAAAAAAAAAAAAAAGAAAAATTCGGAATAAATGCACAAATAATCCATGAAGAACAAAACACCAGTATTTTATTTTTTTAATTAAAAAAAAATTTTTTTTGAGGCTGGGTCTTACTCTGTCACTCTGGGTAGAATGCCATGGTGTCATTGTAGCTCACAGCAAACTCAAATTCTTGGGTTTATGCTATCCTCTTGCCTCAACCTCCCAAATAGCTGGGGCTACAGGCACCCACCACAACCCTCTGCTAGTTTTTCTATTTTTTGTAGAAATAAGGGTTCACTCTTGCTCAGACTAGTCTCAAGCTCCTGAGCTCAGGCAATCTTGGCCTCGAAGAGTGCTAGCATTACAGATGTGAGCCCCTGCACCTGGCCCAACACCAGCATTTTAAAGAAAGCTGAGATCTGATTATTTTTTCACTTATACAACTCATCTCACTCAGCTACCCATAGCCTAATCTGTTAGAGCCTGTCTTTATGTAAAATATGTATATTTTGTTCATCATGGCTTCCTTTGCATTAAATATTGCATTTAAATGGCATGCAGCTTGAAGACCAGGGTTTTGGGACCCCTCACCCCGTAAGTTTTGTGTCTCACCCACTGAACTGGGGTCCTGCCCCTGCTTACAAGTTTGCAAATACTCTCTCAAGCCAACATGGTTCAGGAGGCACCTGCTTGCTACCTGAGATTGCCACAGTCATGCAAATCTCAGAAGAGGCTCTTCCCAACCCTGCATCCCTTCTAGAGGCTGTCATAATAGTTAGTACATAGTAGGAGCTTAATTCATTCTTAGCAACTGAAAGGATGAAGGATAAACCTGGTGAGTTGGGTTTAGGACCCAGAAAGAGGGAAATGATGGGAGCAAAAACCGTCACCAAGGCTGGGCATGGTAGCTCATGTCTGTAATCCTAGCACTCTGGGAAGCCAAGACATGTGGATTGCCTGAGCTCAGGAATTGGAGAGCAGCCCAAGCAAGAGTGAGACCTCATCTCTATTAAAAATAGAAAAAAAACTAGCCGGGCATTGCGGCAGGAACCTGTAATCCCAGCTATTTGGGAGGCTGAGGCAAGAGGATTGCTCAAAACCAGTTTGAGATTGCAGTGAGTTATGATACCACAGTACTCTACCGAGGGCAACAGAGTGAGACTCTGTGTCAAAAAATAAATAAATAAATAAATAAATTGAGGATCTCACAGAGGTCAAAGTAGAATGATAGATACCAGAGGCTGAGAAGGGTATGTGGGTGGGAGGGAGAATGAAGAGAGGTTGGCTAACGGGTACAAACATACACTTAGACTAAGGAATAAATGCTAATGTCTGGTAGCAGAGTAGGGTGACCAAAATTAGCAACATATCATAGGCTGGATACAGTGTCTCATGTCTGTAATCCCAGTGCTTTAAGAGGCTGAGGTGGGAGATCATTGTGTCCAGAAGTTTGAGACCAGCCTGAGTAACGGTAAGACCTAAAAGAAATTGGCCAGGTGTAGTGGGCTGTGCCTATGGTCCCAGCTACTATAGTCCTCCTGCCTACAGAGGTTGAGGCAGGAGGATCACTGGAAGCTGGGAATTCAAGGCTACAGTGAGCTATGATCACACTACTGCACTCCAGCCTGAGTGACAAAGTGAGAGCCTATCTTGAAAAAACAAAAACAAAAAGCATAAAAAGCAAACAAACAAAAAACCATATTGGGCTCGGCTCCTGTGGCTCAAGCAGCTAAGGTGCCAGCCACATACACCAGAGCTGGCGGGTTCGAATCCAGCCTGGGCCTGCCAAACAATAATGATGGCAGCAACCAAAAATATATATATATATTGTATATTTCTTTTTTTTTTTTTTAAACAGAGCCTCAAGCTATCACCCTGGATAGAGTGCTATGGCATCACAGCTCACAGCAACCTCCAACTCCTGAGCTCAAGCAAGTTTCCCGCCTCCCAAGTAGCTGGGACTACAGGCGCTCACCACAATGCCCGGCCATTTTTTGGTTGCAGCCGTCATTGTTGTTTGGCAGGCCCGGGCTGGATTCGAACCCACCAGCTCAGGTGTACGTGGCTGGCGCCTTAGCCCATTGAACCACAGGCGCTGAGCCCATATTGTATATTTCAAACAGCTTTAACAGAGGACTTGAAATGTTCCCAACACAAATAAATGATAAATACTCGGGGTGATGGACACCCCAGATATCCTGACTTGATCATTGTAATGTATTCATGTAACAAAATATCACATGTACCCCATAAATATATACATATATTTATACCAATAATTGTTTTAAGTGCCCAGTGAAACCATGTTGGAGCCTAAGGCAGAAGGAAAGGTGGGCATACACCTATATACATATTCTTATGTATCATTTATCTTTTTTAAAAAATTAAACTTTTTTTTTTTTTTGTAGAGACAGAGTCTCATTTTATTGCTCCCTGTAGAGTGCCATGGCGTCACACAGCTCACAGCAACCTCCAGCTACTGGGCTTAGGTGATTCTCCTGCCTCAGCCCCCCGAGTAGCCAAGGCTACAGGCACCCACCACAACACCCGGCTACTTTTTTGTTGCAATTTGGCCAGGGTTGGGTTTGAACCCGCCACCCTCAGTATATGGGGCTGGCGCCCTACCCACTGAGCCATAGGCGCCGCCCAATTAAACTTTTTAATATTGGGCTCACTGTGGATTTACATGAAGTTGTAGAAATAACATATAGAGAGCTTGAATACCCTATGCTCATTTTCCACCAGTGGTAACATCTTACAAAACTGTAGTACAATGTCACAACCAGGATATTGGCTTTGATCAGGTACAAATACAGAACTTTTCCATCAGCACGAGCATCCCTTCTGGGACCTTGCTGTAAGCACATCTAATTTCATCCCATCCCAAACCCCATTCCTAACCACTGGAAACCACTAATCTCTTTTCCATTTCTATTATTGTTGTCATTTTAAGACTGTTATATCGACCAGCATGGTGGCTCACACCTGTAAATCTAGTGCACTGGGAGGCCAAGGCAGGAGGATCACTTGAGGCCAAGAGTTTGAGGACAGCCTGAACAAGAGTCAGACCCTGTCACTACAAAAAAAATAAGAAAACAGGCTCAGCGCCAGTGGCTCAATGGGCTAAGGCACCAGCCACGTACACCTGAGCTGGCAGGTTCGAATCCAGCCCGGGCCCACCAAACAACAATGACGGCTGCAAACAAAAAATGGCCGGGCGTTGTGGCAGGCGCCTGTAGTCCCAGCTACTTGGGAGGCGGAGGCAGGAGACTCGCTTGAGCCCAGGAATTGGAGGTTGCTGTGAGCTGTGATGCTACAGCACTCTACCCAGGGTGACAGCTTGAGGCTCTGTCTCAAAAAAAAAAAAAAGACCTCAGCTCCATTAATACTCAACAGATAATGTCTACTTCATGACCTTATATCCACATTCAGAAAAGGCTAAATTTTACTCCTACTTGGAGGAGTTTTCATTCTAGGGAAGTGATTGTAATTTTGTTAAACTTTCAGTTAAGTAGGTTCAACTTTTGTGAAGGAAACTCTTTGAAATAACTCCATGACTTCTCCAGTAAGCAGTTAAGTCTGTAGGAGCTTTGAGGTCCAGGGCATTTGTCTGGATACCTCTGTATCATTTCCCATCGTCTAACGATAACTTCTGTGTTCCAAGTGGGAGAGTAAGCGAGAGAGATATCAATGAGATCATAAGGTGAGTTCTGGCCAGGCATGGTGGCCCCAGCCTGCGGTCTCACCTACTCGGGAGGATGAGGTGGGAGGATCATTTGCATCCTGGAGTTGAAGACTGCACTAAACTATGATTATGCTATTGCACTCCAGCCTCCATGACAAAGTGGGAGGGGCACAGCAGGGGGACGAGCAGATTTTGGAATAACAGGTATGTTTTGGGGTTTTTTTGTTTTGTTTTGTTTTTTGAGACAAGAGTCTCAAGCTGTCACCCTGGATGTCACAGCTCACTGCAACCTCCAATTCCTGGGCTCAAGCGAGTCTCTTGCCTCCGCCTCCCAAGTAGCTGGGACTACAGGGGCCCGCCACAACGCTTGGCTGTTTTTTGGTTGCAGCCGTCATTATTGTTTGGTGGACCCGGGCTGGATTCGAACCCGCCAGTTCAGGTGTACGTGGCTGGCGCTTTAGCCCGTTGAGCCACAGGCATCGAGCCAGGTGTGTTTTTGTTGTTGTTGTTTTGCAGTTTTTGGCCGGGGCCAGGTTTGACCCCACTACCTCAGGTGTACAGGGCTGCCACCCTACTCCTTGAGCCACAGGCCACCCAACAAGCCTTTAAATTTTTTGTTTCCTACTAACTTCCACCCTCCAGATACCCAATACCTTAATTCTAACCCCACTGGGCCTTACCACCAGGGACAAGATGGTTTACAAATAATTCACAGTATATGAGGCCTGTCAGTCCTTCACTCTGAAGAATAAAGACTTTACATTCTGGCACACAAACAGCTTGCAAGCATTTAATTAAAATCAGATTGTAGTGAGGGCTGCCAGTGTAAAAATAAGCACTGCTAGACAGGAGTGTGAACAAACAAAACAACCTATTTTGGCATAATCACCTCAGTGGTACCAATGCCTGTTTTAATAAACTGTTAAATCGCAGTCATTGTTCTTATGAATAATAGCACAGAACGAAGTCAAGTGCAAAAACTCATTTCCCTGGGGCTTAGCCAGAATATTCTGAAATCCAAGCAAAAGTTATTTATTAAGAAAAAGAATACACTTGAGATAGGAGATGGAAAATGATTTTAAACAATCTGTTATGTTATTCCCCCACCCATTTAAATTTCCTTAAAAGTTAGTATTAAACTTAAAGTGAAGATAAATTAACCTAGAAAATAAAAAATACTATTATCCTAGAATAATAAACCAACAAGCTTTAAACCTACAATCATCCCTGAATTATTATTGCTCTAACTCTTTTCATTAAAAGTAAATATCTGATTCTCATGGAATTCCAACTAATGGAATTCCAATTGGTGCTGATTCTTACAAGAGGACTTCCATGTCAGAGAAAGCCTGCCGAGTGTTACGCGTATCCACTACCCACCTCCCAAAACAATTCATGTTTCCTTTGCTCAGAAGAAACAATTCTTGCTATTTTAGGCCCAAACTACAACAAAAAGAAAAAAAAAAGATACAGATTTAATATACAGAAAGAATATCAGTGATCTAGCAGACTGTTCCTGTTTTTTCTTTTTTTTTTTTTTGAGACAGAGCCTCAAGCTGTCACCCTGGATAGAGTGCTGTGACATCACAGCTCACAACAACCTCCAATTCCTGGGCTCAAGCGAGTCTCCTGCCTCTGCCTCCCTAGTAGCTGGGACTACAGGTGCCCGCCACAACGCCTGGCCATTTTTTTTTGGTTGCAGCTGTCATTGTTGTTTGGCGGGCCCAGGCTGGATTCGAACCCGCCAGCTCAGGTGTACGTGGCTGGCGCCTTAGCCCGTTGAGCCACAGGCGCCGAGCCTGTTCCTGTTTTTTCAAAGGCCTGTTTAGAAGAGAAAGGAATCTTTTGCCAAAAGAATATTCCTTTTTTTTTTTTTTTTTTGAGACAGTATCTCTCTATTGCCCCAGGCTAGAGTGCTGTGGCATCAGCCTATTTCACAGCAACCTCAAACTCCTAGACTCAAGCAATCCTCCTGCCTCAACCTCCAAGGTATTGGGGACTATGGCAATCACCTGGCTAATTTTTCTATTTATAATAGAGACTGGTTCTCACTCTTGCTCAAGCTGGTCTCAAACTCCTAAGCTTAAGGGATTCTCTCATCTCACCTCCCAGAGTGCTGGGATGACAGGCATGAGCCACCATGCCCAGCCCAGAGTATTCTTCTTATACAGGTTTTATAGAAAATGAACAGACAAAAGAGCAACAGGAGGTTAGCTTCATGAGGATTAAGGTGAAAATAAGGGTGATCGCTGAAGAAAGGATTAGGGGGAAAGTGCAAAAGCCTGGTCTATCAGCAATCTTGTGCCAAACTGTTCTGGGAATTAATTCTATCAGAAACTAATTTATTTCCTCACTTCTACAATAATGTTTTCTCAAACTATAGGATAATTTCCTGTGTTAAATAAACTAAAAGTGTTGAACTAGAAAAGAGTAGGATAGCGGGGGGGTAAGAACACAATCTGCAAAGCGGAGAAACCTGGACTCCCCAAGCACCAGCAAGAGAAAATTATGCAAAACATGTGGATTTTCACCAGAAGGCCTCTTGGATCTAAACAGACTACTTAAAAATATGTTTAAACTGGGTTTCACAGTTTAAAATCTAGAGTTCCCTAACTGTATTTAAGGATTCAGCACTTTAGTCCTTAAAAGATTCTACAACCCTGAAATTATAATTTCATCTCATTTTTTATTATATTCTATAGTTTAAAAGCTCTCTCCAAAACACTGTGGCATGTTATAATTGGGAAAAGTATCTAGAAAGAATCTAGCTCAGTCTAAGTGTTGAGAAACACACTCCTATGGGTGTCCTGAGATAATGCACAAAATATCTTAGAAGACTAGAAGGAAGAAAAGAAAATAGACTATTTTTGCAGTGATAGTCCTTTTTTTTTTTTTTTTTGGACAGAGTCGCACTATGTCACCCTTGTTAGAGTGCCATAGCATCACAGCTCATGGCAACCTCAAACTCTTGGGCTTAAGCAATTCTCTTGCCTCAGCCTCTCAAGTAGCCGGGATTACAGGTGCCCACCCACAATGCCTGACTTTTCTTTTTTGTTGTTGTTGCATTTGTCACTGTGGCCCAGGTGGGGTTTGAACCCGCCAACCCCCATGTATGTGGCTGGCGCCCTAACCACTGAGCAACGGGTGCCAAACCTGCAGTGATATTCCTAAAAGGCTTTGTGAGTATGTAGAAACTATTCACAGCTTATCTGTAACAGTAGCTTAGCAATAGCATCCACAAAAAGAAGAATAGGGCCAGGCATGGTGGCTCACACACTTGTAACCACAGCAATTTGGGAAGCTGAGACAGGAGGATCCCACAAGTGCTATAATCACAGCACTGCACTCCAGCCTGGCCAACAGAGCAAGACTTTGTCTCAATAAAACAAAACCAAATGAAAACACCAAGTTTCCCATTCTGTATTGGACTATGCACGATTACTGCCATGATGCGTACGTGGTACAATGCTACCTCTTTCTCTCCCATCCAGTAAAAGCACATAGGGACGGAACTGAGTGAAAATGACATCATTACTGGGAAGACCTTGTATCCATATCACTTATTTTAAAATGTGTATCATTTACAACCTCAGTGTGTCTACTATTGTTAATAATTCTTGTGACCTAGCTCATAAATAACAGGCCCATTAACGTGTCACCACGCAGCAGTTGAGGACAGCTGGTCTGAAGGACTTGGAGGGGCAGCCGAGCGTAAAGGAAAAGGGTTACTTTGTGCCAGCCAGCCTGGGATGGAATCCTAGCTAGGGCCTTTACTGTCTCTGTCACTCTGGGCAACAACTTATTAAAAAGTCAGCTGCCTCATCCATAAAATGTGGAAAATAATACCTTTACGTTATTGTGAGAATTTGTATTTATAAATCACAAATCATAGTTCATCCCTGGTAAGTGTCAGTTATTTTCATAGCTTCATAGCATCAAAGCGATTTCCTCGAATTACTTCTGATACTAATGCTAGCATCTTTGAAAGTCATTCAAAGAAAGCATTATTTCAAAATTAGTTCTCTGCACCAATGACACAGAAGTTTATAACAGAAAAATAAAAGGCACTTACAATATTTAATTTAGAATAAAGCTAGTAGAAGTTACAGATTCTTGGGAAGGGTGTAGGGTATATGAGAAGGCAAATGCTCCTGCCCTTCTATCTTCATGATGTGCTGTCTTAGCAGCAAATATTTGCACTTCCATTCTAGAATTTTCAGTTCTTACCTCCTCACACTCAGCCAGCCACCCTTGCATATTTTTTGAAAAGTAAAGGAGAAAGACAGTCACGTACTGAAAATTTTCGGAATCTCTGGCCAAGAGGACATTACAGGCTGTCATCTTAAAACTCAAGTCTTAGGCAGAACAGAACATTATAAAGCACAATAAAGACAATGTGTAAATGTAAAAAAAAAAAACAATAATAAAGGATTAGAACTTAACAGAAACAAAAGAGTACTGTCCTGGCTGGACCATACCCAAAACCGATGTGGGTATCCATAAAGAAGGAATCTATGAATGTAGTTTCCTAAGATAGTCCTCTAAAACCACAAATGAAGCTGCCAGGTCTGTAGTACAACCACCTTCTGAAACGTCATAAATACTATTCACTATTTAAGTATTCATCACTTGGCACTAGTTTAGAAATAAATAAGACATGTTGTTTGCTATTTTTAGGAAAACCATGCTGGTTCCTGCATGCTTGCTTGCATACAGCTGGTCAAAACAAAAGTTCATTTAATTTACCATACCTTCCTTCTTTTTTTATTTTTTGCTTTGTTTTGAGACAGGTCTCACTATGGTTCCCAGGCAGGTCTCAAACTCCTGAACTCAGCTTGGCACCTATAGCTCAGCAGCTAGGGTGCCAGCCACATACACCAGAGCTAACAGGATAGAACCCTGCCCAGGCCTGCCACACGACGACGACAACTACAACAAAAAAAAACCAGGCATTGTGGTGGGCGCCTATAGTCCCAGCTACTTGGGAGGCTGAGGCAAGACAATCCTTGAGTCCAAAAGTTAGAGGTTGTTGTGAACTGTGATGCCACAGCACTCTACCAAGGGCGACATAGTGAGACTCTGTCTCAAAACAAAACAAAACAAAAACCTGGACTCAAGCAATCCTCCCACCTCAGCCTCCCAAGTAGCTGGGACCACAGATGTGTGCCACCATGCCCAGCCATAGCATACCTGAAGAGGAAAAGAACAGGCTAATAAACTGTATAGACAAAAGAAATTTTATTAGTTCTCCACACAATTGATACATAAACAGTCCCTGGGTTATGAACAAAACAGGTTCTATAGGTTTGTTCTTTTCCCAAGTTCATTTTTTATATAAGCTGGAACAGGTACTTCTACCTATCATCCATAATAGCCTTTGTTTGTGAGTGTGAATTGTACATAATCGGATGTTTGTAACTCAGGGAATGCCTGTGCATCTTCTTTATTTAGCTGTTGCTCTGGGTAGAATGCTACGGCATCACAGTTCACAGCAACCTCCAACTCTAGGGCTCAAGTGATTTTCCTGCCTCCCCCTCCCAAGTAGCTGGGACTACAGGCACCCACCACAATGCCCGGCTATTTTTTGGTTGCAGCCATCATTGTTGTTTGGCTGGCCCGGGCTGGATTCGAACCCGCCAGCTCAAGGCACCAAGTGGCACCAAGCATGTATCTTTTAAAAAAAAAAACTAACCACTTATCCACTCTCTTGCTTTTTTATCAATCTCAAGGTTCTCATTTTTAAAGAAATTCTAGCTTCTATTCTGGAGTTTAAAAAAATCCACACATACGGGCGGCGCCTGTGGCTCAGAGGATTAGGGCGCCAGCCCCATACACCAGAGGTGGCGGGTTCAAACCCAGCCCTGGCCAAAAACTGCAAAAAAAGAAAAGAAATCCACACATAGGCTCAGCACCTGTGGCTCAAGCGGCTAAGGTGCCAGCCACAGACATCTGAGCTGGCGGGTTCGAATCCAGCCCGGGCCTGCCAAACAACAATGACAGCTGCAACCAAAAAATAGCTGGGCGCTGTGGCAGCCACCTATAGTCCCAGCAACTTGGGAGGCAGAGGCAAGAGAATCGCTTGAGCCCAAGAGTTGGAGGTTGCCATGAGCTGTGATGCTACAGCACTCTACCCAGGGCAATAGCTTGAGGCTCTGTCTCAAAAAAAAAAAAAAAACAACAAACAAACACATAAACCAAATGTACTAACTTTTATTGTCAGTACCATAGGAAAAGTTGTATTTCTGTCCGTATCAATTAGTCAAACAATTTATCTGAATCCCTATTCTGAGCCAGCCACTATTTTAGTCACTGGGTGTACAATAATAAACAAGAAGAGATAAAGGTCCTGCTTTCTAACAGCCAACAATCTAATAATGGGAAAGACTGACATTAGAAAGTAAACAAATTAGGCCAGGCTCCGTGGCTCATGCCTGTAAACCTAGCACTCGAGGAGGCCAAGGTGTGTGGATTGATTAGTGATTGAGCTCAGGAGTTCCAGACTAGCCTAGGTAAGAGCGAGACTCTGTCTCTAAAAATAGTCAAGATGTTGTGGTCAGCGCCTGTGGTGCCACCTACGTAGGATGCTGAAGCAGGAAAATCCCTTGAGCATCAGAGTTTGAGGTTGCAGTGAGCTATGACAATACTACTGCACTGTAGCCTGGGTGACAGAAACAAGAGACCCTATCTCAAAATTTTTTAAAAGTGTTGGCCAGATATGGTGGCTCACATCTATAATCCCAGCACTTTGGGGAGCAAGCTGGAGGGATCATTTGAGGACAGGAATTCAATACCAGCCTGGGTAACACAGCAAGACTCTGCTTCTACAAAAAAATAAGGGAGGCTCGGCGCCTGTGGCTCAACGGGCTAAGGCGCCAGCCACGTACACCTGAGCTGGCGGGTTCGAATCCAGCTCGGGCCGCCAAACAACAATGACGGCTGCAACCAAAAAATGGCCGGGCATTGTGGCGGGCGTATGTAGTCCCAGCTACTTGGGAGGCAGAGGCAGGAGACTTGCTTGAGCCCAGGAATTGGAGGTTGCTATGAGCTATGATGCCACAGCACTCTATCCAGGGTGACAGCTTGAGGCTCTGTCTCAAAAAATAAATAAATAATTAAGGGAAAAAATTAGCCATGTGTGGTGCATGAGCCTGTACTTACAGCAAGCTATTTAGGAGGTTATAGGAAGATCGCGTGAGCCCAACCGTTAAGAGGCAAGAACGAGCTATAATCAGGCAACAGAATAAATCCTAGCTCTTTTTTCTTCTTTTTTTGAGACAGAGTCTCAATTTGTCGCCCTCGATAGAGTACTGTGGCCTCAGCTCACAGCAACCTCTAACTCATGGGCTTAGGTGATTCTCTTGCCTCAGCCTCCCAAGTAGCTGAGACTACAGGCGCCAGCCACAACACCTGTCTATTTTTTATTGCAGTTGTCACTGCTGTTTTAACTGACTGGGCAGAGTTCAAACCCGTCACCCTCGGTATATGGGGCTGGCACCCTACTCACTGAGCCACAGATGTGGCTCTTTAAAAAAAAAAAAAAAAGTTGTGGCTCAACAGGCTAAGGCGCCAGCCACATACACCTGAGCTGGCGGGTTCAAATCCAGCCCGGCCGCCAAACAACAATGACACCTACAACCAAAAAATGGCCAGATGTTGTGGTGGGCGCCTGTAGTCCCAGCTACTTGGAAGGCAGAGGCAAGAGACTTGCTTGAGCCAAGGAACTGGAGGTTGCTGTGAGCTGTGATGCCACAGCACTCTATCCAGGGTGACAGCTTGAGGCTCTGTCTCCAAAAAAAAAAAAAAAAGTTGAGGCTCAGTGCCTGTGGCTCAAGCTGCAAAGGCACCAGCCACATATACACCTGAGGTGGCAGGTTCGAATCCAGCCTGGGCCTGCCAAACAACAATGACAGCTGCAACCAAAAAATAGCCGGGGGTTGTGGTGGGTGCCTGTAGTCCCAGCTACTTGGGAAGCAGAGGCAGGAGAATCGCTTGAGCCCAAGAGTTGGAGGTTGCTGTGAACTGTGATGCTATGGCACTCTACTCAGGGCAACAGCTTGAGGCTCTGTCTCAAAAAAAAAAAAAAAAAAAGTTGAAAGTGGTATTTTTATGTAGTAAAAGCTTTATATTTATGTAACATCTTATCTTTAAAATATTCATTGATAAAAACAGAGGTGGCGGGTTCAAACTCAGCCCCAGCCAAATAAATAAATAAATAAATAAATAAAATACTGATTGATAAAAACAAAAGTTAAATCAAATATATACTCTTCTAACTTGATGAAAAAGGAAGGAATACATAAGAGACATTACTAATACTGGCCATAGAAGAGATAAGTTAGGTTAGTCATAAAGGGCTGACCAGTTACCTCCTTTCCTATCTTTCTTATACAAAGAAGTTAAAACATAATCTTGCTTGACTGTCAGTTTACCCATTTGGGATCTGTATGCCAATAAATTTTACAATCTGTACACCAGTAAATTATTCAATCTGTACGACTGTAGTATACGTTATTAAGTAAAAAGCAAAATATAGGGGGTTATGGGCATGAAAGGTTTATGTCAGATGGACTTTCAATCCAGTTTTCTCACTTGTATGAACCTAAATAAAGTACTGAAACTCTCTAGGCTCAGTTTCCTCATCTGTAAAAGAGAAAATGCTGGCTCAGCTCCCATAGTTCAGTGGGTAGGGCGCCAGCCACATACACCGGGGCTGGCAGGGTTAGAATCAGACCCTGGCCTGCTAAACAACAATGACAACTGCAACAAAAAATAGCCGGCTATTGTGGCAGCCTACAGCTACTTGGGAGGCTGAGGCAAGAGAATCGCTTAAGCCCAAGAATTTGAGGTTGCTGTGAGCTATGATGCCATAGCACTCTACCAAGGAGACTATGTCTCCAAAAAGAGAGAGAGAGAGAGAGAGAGAGAGAGAGAGAGAATATGCTATAAAGCACTTAGCACAGTACCTGATGTAGGGAAAACGTGGTATAAATGTTATTTTGTTATTAGTATCTTATTGCAGAATACTGGCTGTCCCACAACCTGGCACCCTATAAGCATTTAACATTGAATAATCCAAAATGTTACGGCCTTTCTGAAAACAAAACTTAGGTCATCATAAAATAAAATTGTTAAGCATCTAAGCATGTGGCAAATGTTTCCTAAAGCACCTTATATGGAAATGTCTTGGCTCGGCACCTGTGGCTCAATGGGCTAAGGCACCAGCCACATACGCCTGAGCTGGCCATTCGAATCCTGCCCAGGCCCGTCAAACAACAATAACGGCTGCAACGAAAAAATAGAAGGGTGTTGTGGCAGGCGCCTGTAGTCCTAGCTACTTGGAAGGCAGAGGTAAGAGACTCACTTGAGCCCAGGAATTGGAGGTTGCTGTGAGCTGTGAAGCCATGGCACTCTATCCAGGGTAACAGCTTAAGGCTCTGTCTCAAAAAAAAAAAAAAAAGAAAGAAATGTCTCTACCCTCCAGTAAATTATAGGAGAAAATATCTTTTCTTCCGTATGGAGATTTATGAAAATCATGACTAACAATGCACTGTGTTCTAGACATTTACTTTTATTACCCTAAGAACATCTGTGGCCAACAGGATAAATACAAGCAAAAGGATATGCCCACGACATTTGAGAACAGTCTGGCTTAACACCTTAGCAAGAGACAGAACTTGCACTCCTTCGGCCTCCTTTCTCTTCCCCTGTCTGCTTTTCTTGCCCTTTTCTCTTAGTGTTTTCTCCATCTCCACATAGACAGTGTGCCTCTCTCCCATCCCCTCCCTAAATCTTCTTGTTCTCTGGTGTGTCCTGCCTTAACATAACAGAGCCTATGACTGAGCCCTGGTTCATCATAGGGAATTTAGCTACACTCACTATTGGGCCGATTTTACAATAAAAAGTTTTATTTCCAGTATATTGAAAATCAAGCAATCCTCGTGCCTCAGCCTGCCGAGGAGCTGGGACTATAGCCACACACCACCATGCTTGGCTAATATTTTCTATTTTTAGTAGAAATGCGATTTCGATCTTGCTCAAGCTGGTCTTGAACTCCTGACCTCAAGTGTGCCTCCTATCCTGGCCTCCCTACAGTGTCACACATTGTAAGTGACAGTTTAAGATCACAGGTCAGAGCTACCGCACCAGGCTCAACCAAATTTTGTACATATTCGAATTTAGGCCATCATCTCCACTGCTTTAAGTTCTTCTGGAAACCACACCGAACACAACCAAAGCTAGAACTAGCCCAAGGAAGAGATCTAAACAAAGGTCTGTGGCAGGGATCTCATCCATGAGACTTCAATGGCTAATGGCTGATTCCTGGCTACCACGGAAACACTTTAAGGGGCATCTGGGCATCACAAATTGGGAGACTCACATTAAACTTATATTCATTCACTTGTATTATGTATAAAGTACTTTAAAACAGAGAGGCACGATCTTCTCCCTCTTGGGGGCTTGCATATTTCTGTCACTTAAATAAAGGCCTAATCATGTCCTTCCTTTTTCCACTGCCCAGAAGATTCATTGATGTAAATCAAGATATGTGTATTCCCAAAAGCTAGATATTAAAGGAAATTAGAACCATAAAAGAAAATGTCAAAATGGTGTCTACCTTCCTTCAAATTAACTAACTGCATAGTTTACCTCCATTTATACTTTCTTTCTTCTATATGCTAGAAAGAATCCAGGTTTGGGGGAGGGAGATTGTTTGTTTTTTAGAGACAGGGTTTCACTTTGTCAGCCAGGTCAGAGTGTAGTGGCATCATCATAGCTCACTGCAACCTTGAACTCTTGAGCTTGAGGGATCCTCCCATCTCAGTTTCGAGGTAGCTGAGACCACAAGGTATGCACCACCACAACTACTTAAAAGAACATAGTTTTTTCAAAAGCTTTTCCTTATCTTTAACACACAATGAAAATTTAAGCATTTCAGCTTTAACACTTAAGGGATATTTTTGTTTGTGAACAAAGTGCATC
This sequence comes from Arctocebus calabarensis, assembly GCA_963573935.1. NCBI lineage: Eukaryota > Metazoa > Chordata > Mammalia > Primates > Lorisidae > Arctocebus > Arctocebus calabarensis. The sequence goes on from CAUYON010185165.1 coordinate 26,655, forward strand.
CTGAAAATACATAGTCAGAAGCACAATAGCTAAAGTGTGGTAGAGAAAAGGGCAGCAGGCCCAATGCATCATCATTCACATGTACACAGAAACACTCTCCATAATTTCCCTGAGTATTTCTAAGTCCTCCATTTTAAAAGTATATTTTCATGTATATATTTAAATTATTTTCAGCTACTAAGAGATCTATTTATTTGAGATGAAAGAAGTCTTTTCCATTATTGTGAGGTTGAGTTTTACTGGGAGGAGCGTCCACAAACCATCTGAAGCCTTGATAACTTACCAATTTCATTGTTACTTCATCATTTGGTATGTCTTTAATTTGATTTCAGTGTCCTACCACCAGTAGAGTGTTAAGTCTAGGAACATACGTATGCTAAGAAAAAGTCTGTAAAGCAACTGGTACAATTTATGTTTAATAGAAGTCAATTAAGACCTTCCATAGGCAGGGTAACATCTTGTTAAGAAAGTGGGATAAAAATAGATAGGTTCGAGAAAAGCAAAATAGAAATTTAACTATCATTAACTCCGATATTTATGCAGCAAAACAGAAACAACCTTCTGACTAATTTGCCTAACCCAGTTTCCTCATCTCCAAATGTAGCTCTACGGAAATAGTCAACAAGATTTTTAGTTGATGCTACATCTCCTGTTTTCCTTTGCTGTTACTGTCCACACTCTTTAATCTTACAGATTGTTTCCTCCCCCTTCTCCCTACCTCTGCACGCTAGAGCATCCTCAGAACCAAGTCCTTGAGCCTCTTTTCTACCTATACTCACTCACTAGGTGATTTCATCCAATTTCATGGTTTAAATTTACATCTACAGTCCAGATCTCTCCCCTGAGAGATGTCTTCATCTACTTGGTTATCACCATTCAAATAGCTATTGGGTATTTCAAACTTAACAAATCCAAAACTGAACTAATCTCCAGCCTGCTTCCCCATTTGATCTTCCTTTGTGAGTAAATAGAGAAGCTTATTTGCTCCGTCCAAAAATACTGTAGTCATCTTTTGATCACTTTTCTAACTACCATATTCAGAGAATTCATATATATTCATACATTCCTTTAGCAAGTCCTATTGGCTCTAAAGTCAAGACATATCTGACTCCTTCCTGCCATGTCAGGCCACCAACCTTGCTCATTCAAATAATCAAAGAGCCTCCCAGTCTCCTGCCTCTACCCTTGCCCCTGATAACAGTCTACTCAACATGGCAACATGGCAGCTACAACGATCCTTTTAGAAGGTATAAGAGATCTTATTAGCCTGCTCAAAACCTCCCAGAGCTTTCCAACTCAGAACCAAAACCTAACAAATGTCTTTGACCCCCTACCTATCCCCTACCAGGGTGTCCAACCTGACAACCCACTGGCTACATGTTGATTTCATGAGGACTTTTTTTACTTATTTGTGATGTTTGATATCACAAAAAGAATGCATGGACTTTTTTTTTTTTGCTAATCAGCTTTTCTTAGTGTTTGTATATTTACTATATGGCCCAAGACAACTCATTCTTCCAATGTGGAAGAGAAAAGAAAAAACATGGACCACAATCTCCCAGCCCTTTCTCTTTCTCTATGATCTCTTTTTTTTTTTTTTTTTTTTTTGAGACAGAGCCTCAAGCTGTCACCCTGGATAGTGATGTGGCATCACAGCTCACAGCAACCTCCAATTCCTGGGCTCAAGCGAGTCTCTTGCCTCCGCCTCCCAAGTAGCTGGGACTACAGGCGCCCACCACAACGCCCGGCCATTTTTTTGGTTGCAGCCGTCATTGTTGTTTGGTGGGCCTGG
>CAUYON010185173.1:0-30505 GCA_963573935.1 Arctocebus calabarensis
TTTTTTTTTGAGACAGAGTCTCAAGTTGTTGCCCTGGGTAGAGTGCTGTGGCGTCATAGTTCACAGCAACCCCCAACTTTTGTGCTCAAGCGATTTTGCCTCAGTTTTTCTATTTTAGTAGAGATGGGGTCTTGGTTTTGCTCAGGCTGGTCTTGAACTCATGAGCTGAAGAAATCCACCCACCTCGGCTTCCCAGAGTGCTACGGCCTGTAGGTTTTTAAGTTGCATATGTAAGTTGGAATAGGTACATTTACCTATTACCTACACTAGCCTCCATTTCTAAGTCAGTAGGATGCTTGTAACTCAGGGCCTGCCTGTACCACAGCATCAGCCCTCACTGCGTATGCCTGGGACAGCACAGAGTACTTCACAGCAATGGTCCTCACCTCCTGGAGGAATGGTCCTCCAGGAGGTACCAGCTCAAGCTCTCCTTTTCTTTCTTTTTTTTTTTGAGACAGACCCTGGCTCTGTAGCAAAGGCTAAAGTACTCTGGCATCAGCCTAGCTCACAGCACTCTCAAACTCCTGGGGTCAAATGGTTCTCCTGCCTCAGCCTCCTGAGTGGCTGAGGTTACAGGCACCTGCCAACATACCTGGTTCATTTTTCTTTTCTTTCTTTTTTTTTTTTTTTTTGAGACAGAGCCTCAAGCTGTCACCCTGGATAGAGTGCCATGGCATCACAGCTCATAGCAACCTCTAACTCCTGGGCTCAAGCGAGTCTCTTGCCTCTGCCTCCCAAGCAGCTGGGACTATAGGCGCCCGCCACAATGCCCGGCTATTTTTTGGTTGCAGCTGTCATTGTTGTTTGGCGGGCCCAGGCTGGATTCGAACCCGCCAGTTCAGGTGTACATGGCTGGCACCTTAGCCCATTGAGCCACAGGCGCCAAGCCAAATTTTTCTATTTTTAGTAGAGACAGAGTCTCGTTCTTGCTCTGACTGGTATTTTTTTCTTTTTGTTGATGAGTCTCACTTTGTCACCCTTAGTAGTGTGCTGTGGCATCACAGCTCACAGCAGCCTGACTCCTAAGTTGCTGGGACTATATGCTCCCGCCACAACACCCAGCTATTTTTAGAGGCAGGGTCTCACTCTTGCTCAGGCTGGTCTCAAACCTGTGCACTCAAGTGATCCATCTGCCTTGGCCTCCCAGAGTACTAGGATTACAGGCGTTGACCCACTGCACCTGGCCTCAGACTGGTCTTCAACTCTTTTTTGAGAGACCACTCTTACTTGTCACATTTGGTAGAGTGCCGTGGTGCCACAGCTCACAACAACCTCTAGCTCCTGGGCTTAGGCGATTCTCTTGCTTCAGCCTCCCAAGTAGCTGGGACTACAGGCACCTGCCACCCTCGGTATATGGGGCCTGCACTCTACTCACTAAGCCACAGGCGCTGCCCTGATCTTGAACTCCTGAGCTCTACCATTCTTACAGATGAAAAAACCAAGGCACATGTCTAAGGTCAAATAGCAGGAATATAGGGGACTCCAAGTATGAATTAGCAAGCCTGGCTCCAGAGCTCTAGCTCTGCTGTACTCTTCCTCAGAAAATCCATCAACAGTTCTCCAAGGTGATAACCCCTAACCAAAATGGTTTCCAACTGCTTGTCCAAACTGGATCCCCTTCTGACACCCAGACCTCAAAGGCACTACTGCATCTGAAGCAGTAGTGCCTTTGAGACAAAAGGCCTCTGGCTTGGGTGGCTGGGGACAGAAAAGCAGGGGTGGCACCACAGTGCCTAGTGAAGATCCTGGAGTACCAGAGGGGGTGAGGCAAGAGCTGGCATATGGAGAAGAGATGGCACTGGGCAAGAAGAAGATACAAGGACTAAAACAGCGGAATCATGACCAAGGACAGGGTTGTCCCCTCAGAGACTGGGGTGTCACTCAATGTGGATGGGAAACACCAGCAGTGTTAGGGCAGCACTCTGGAAAGACAAATGTGCCAACATGTACAGGCTGTGGAATGAACCCAGCCAGAAGGTGAGATCAGCCAAGAGACCTGGTTGACATAAGAAGGTGCCCAAATCTTTTTTTTTTTAACAAGTTCTCTGGATGGAAGAGAGAGGACTATAATTCATTCAGAACACATGGAGACCTATACTATCCCCTAAGACTTCTGTCTGGCTTGTTGCCATCTCATACTCAACTTGCTCTTTTCTTCTAGTGCTAACTGGTCATCTGGCCTCTGCTGGAACACCCAGAGCAAGGCCCACTGTGTTCTGGGGCCACCCCTGCTATATCCGAGTAGCTGGAATGGTGTCTAGAGAGAGCTTCAACCCCTCTGTCCCTGTGCTACCTTCGGGGGCAAGAGGGCTCCAGTTTCCCATAAATCTTCTGCTCCAGGCTCTATACCCCAAGTTCCTTCACACATTTTCACTTAGCTCCAAAGTCCTTGCCATCCTATTCTTCTCTTGATGAATTCTATCATCTCTGGTGCCACAAATGAATAGGAGGTATGGTTAGACCATCCAAGAAGGAAACCGGACCCAACGCAGGCTCACCATATACTTGGTGACTCTGCAGAAGAGAATAAGCCTGAAGAGCTATACAAGACCTGAGTCTACCATTTGTCAAGGGCAGACTCACTGAGTGACCCTCATGGTCTCTGAAGTGACAGCTCTGTCCTGTCCTTGGTCAGGTGCCACTGCTCTAGTCCTTGCCTCCTGAATGGTCCTGTCCAGAGCTCTCTCTTCTCCTTGTGCCAGCTCTTTCTTGCCTCACACTTCTCTGGTACTCCAGGCCCTTTGTACAGCCACTGTGAAGCCACCTCCACGTCTCAGTCTCCAGCAACCCAAGCCAGGGCCTCTGTCTCACCTTATGGAGTGTATACCCTGGAAAGGGTAAAATTGTATCTGGTATACACAGTAACCTTCGCAATTTCTCTAAGCCTTAGTTCCTTCACCTATAAAGTTGAAGAAAACAGAACAGAACAAAGGCAACATTTAGCAAATGCTTACTACATGGCAGATACTGGCCCAGGCAATTTCCCAGCGTAACTTATTTTACATCACAAAATCCTAGGATACTGATGAGCCAGATACTGTGGCACAGCCTGTCAGAGGCAGGCCAGTCCCCCAGCCCCATGGTGTCACCCACTCTGTTCTGTCCAAGGTCACACTGCCCTTATTTGGCCTGGCTGGAATTTGAAGCCAGATCTATCTGACCCTAAACCCATCCTATTAGCCACCGTATCAGATCACTACTTCCTAGAATTGCTAACAAGCAAAATAAACAACTGCTTAAGCCCAAGAGTTTGAGGTTGCTGTGAGCTGTGACGCTACAGCACTCTACCAAGGGCAACATGATGAGACTGTCTCAAAACAAAACAAAACAAAAAAAGCTAGAGAATTACCTAAGCCCAGGAGTTGGAGGCTGGTGTGAGCTGTGACTCCACGACATTCTACCGAGGGCGATAAAGTGAGACTCCTGCAATCAAAAAATGGCCAGGGGTTGTGGTGAGTGCCTGTGCCCAGGAATTGGAGGTTGCTGTGAACTGTGAAGCCACAGCACTCTATCCAGGGTGACAGCTTGAGGCTCTGTTTCAAAAAAAAAAAAAAAAAAGACCAGCTTGAACAAAATTCTCTACAAAAAATTAGAAAACAAAAACAAAAACACCACCACTAAACCCTGGCTGCCCTTTGGCCAAGAGTAAATAGGGAAAGTGCTGAGAGGATTCCCTTATTCCCAAAGCTCAGAATGGGGCCAGGATGAAAAGACAGCAATACAGAACCCTGAGATGTTCAAGTGGTGTAAGTAAAGTGAACCAAGTTCATCCATCATAGGTTTTGGCCCTGTCACAACCTGCTGTTTTTTTTTCTTTTTTTGAGACAGATCCTCAAGCTGTCACCCTGGATAGGGCGCTGCAGCATTTCAACTCACAGCAACCTCCAATTTCTGGGCTCAAGGGAGTCTCTTGCCTCTGCCTCCCAAGTAGCTGGGACTACAGGCGCCCACCACGACCGGCCATTTTTTGGTTGCAGCCATCATTGTTGTTTGGCTGGCCCGGGCTGGATTTGAACCCACCAGCTCAGGTGTACGTGGCTGGCGCCTTAGCCCATTAAACCACAGGCGCTGAGCCAGATTTTTTTTTTTTTTTTTTTTTAAGAGAGAGTTTCCCTATGTTGCCCAGACTGGACCTGAACTCCTGGGCTCAAGAGATCCTCCCACCTCATTGCATTTCCAGAAAGGACATGCATGTGCCATCTCACTTAGCTCTGCTAAGTTTTATTCAGCATCTTCAGGTTTTGGTAGATATAGTGAAGTCTCAGCATCTTGGCATGGGTTATGGACTGAACTATGTTCCTACAAAAATTCAAATCTTAAATTTCTTTTTTTAAATTTCAGATTGATATGAGGGTACAAACAATTAGATTACAATGTTTATGTTTGTTAGGAAAGATGTCTGTTGTAGTTGTGTCCCAAATGTTCAATGTCTAATCCCCAGTACCTCAGAATATGATTGTATTTAGAGGCAGCATTTTTACAAACATAATTTTTTTTTTTTTTTTTTTGAGACAGAGTCTCACTATGTCGCCCTTGGTAGAATGCTATGGTGCCACAGCTCACAGCAACCTCACACTCTTGGGCTTAAGCGATTCTCTTACCTCAGACTCCCGAGTAGCTGGGACTACAGGCACCTGCCACAATACCTAGCTATTTTTTTTTTTTTTTTGAGACAGAGCCTCAAGCTGTCACCCTGGATAGAGTGCTATGGCATCACAGCAACCTCCCATTCCTGGGCTCAAGTGAGTCTCCTGCCCCTGCCTCCCAAGTCGCTGGGACCACAGGCTGGCGCCTTAGCCCACTGAGCCACAGGCGCCGAGCCTGCAGTTGTCATTGTTATTTAGCAGGCCTGGGCTAGGTTTGAACCTGCCAGCCTTGGTGTATGTGGCTGGTGCCCTACTCACTGAGCTACAGGTCCTGAGCCTACAAACATAACTAAGTTAAAATGAGTTCATTAGAGTAGTCCCTAATCCCATATGCCTGGTATCTTTATAAGAAGAAATTTGATGGGGACATTAAGGGAGAAGACCTATAAAGACACAGGGAGAGGATAGTTATCTACATATGTCTAGTTAAAGAGAGGCCTGAACAGATTCTTTCTTCATAGTCCTCAGAAGAAACCAGCCTTGCCAACAACTTGATCTGACTTTCAGTCTTTAGAATTGTGAGAAAATAAACCTCTGTTAAGCAATGCCCAGTGTGTGGAACTTGGTTATGGCAGCCCTAGCAGTCTAATACAGGCCAGGAGGCAGGTGGCTACCCATACCATTGCTCAGGCATTTGGCACACATCTACTCATTTCCTCTCCACTATGGTTCTGAGACCAAGGTGCTATTTTTATCCCTGATTTAGAGGGACCAGAGGATGAGGGTAGTCAAAAGCTCAACCCAAGTTACACTGAGTAGCTGGCTGCAACTTGAAACCGTGGTCTGTCTACTTTGTATCTTACCAACTGTATCTCTCTCCCTTTTTGTTTTTTTTTAAGTAATTTTATTTATTTATTTTTTGTTTGCAGTTTGGCTGGGGCTGGGTTTAAACCCGCCACCCTTGGTATATGGGGCCAGCAGCCTTCCCACTGAGCCACAGGTGCCAACTGTATCTCTTAAGAGACTACCAAGGACATCTGGTCAGACACCTTTACATTACAGATGGGATGCCAGAGGCCCTAGAACAGTGGCTCTCAACCTTCTTAATGCCATGATGTATTTTCATTGTTACCAAAGGGTCAGGGCCCACATGTTGAGAACCGCTGAGACTTACTACTCCAATTCTTACATTTTACTCACCAAACTTGTATGCCTTAAAGCAGAGGACTGGATCTATGACAGTGGTACCACACAAAGGTAGAGAGTTTACTACAGGCCAGGCGCTTTAAGGCAAAGGCTGGTACTCCTCCCTGGATCCTCCTGCTGAAGGAGACCGAGTACCATAGGGCCTTCAGAGAGCCTACACCATCCCACCTCTGCGGCACTGACAGTGAGCAGATGAACCCAGTCACCAGTCCTCTACCTTCTTGCATGCCAGAGAACTGCCTGAGCTGGTCAGCCTGGCAGGAAGATGACGGATTCTCCAAGATGACAGAGAAATCACAAACAAATGAATGAATCCTGCAAAGCAATGGATGGTCAGGATGCCTGACTTGCTGTGTGACTAAGGCACTTTACCTCTCCAACTTTCAGTTTTCTCATCTGGAAAATAGTAATAGGTACCAAATGCTGAACACTTATAACGTCAGGCTCTGAGCTAGCTACTACAGTACACGCATACTTTGTCTGATTTTGTTGTTGTTTTTTTTAAGAGTCTCACTATGTCGCCCTCAGCAAAACAGCTCACAACAACCTCCAACTCTTGGGCTTAAGCAATTCTCTTCCCTCAGTCTCCCAAGTAGCTGGGACTACAGGCACCCACCACAACGCCTGGCTACTTTTTGTTGCAGTTGTTGTTGTTTAGCAGACTTGGGCCAGGTTCGAACCCACCAGCCTCGGTGTATGTGGCTGGCACCGTAACCACTGTGCTATGAGCACAAAACCACTTTTTCTGATTTTTGTAACAGCCCTGGAGTATGAGAATTATCCCTGAGGCAATCTCAGGAGCATACAGCTCAGATCTCCCTTTAAGAGGGAACAGGCTGTGGGAGTACAGGCAGTTTATAGTCTCCACCTGTGGGATCCATCATAGTATTCACCCTGAGGCCACTCTCTTTTCAGGGTGCCAGACAATAACTGACCACAGGGTGGGCACTAGAGCCAGGTCTTTTCTGCCCCCAGGCTTGAATCCTCTAGTGACTAATCTCTGCAAAATTTCCTCAGAGCTATGCTGCAGTCTTTTCTGGCTCAATCCTCCTCTCCTCTCCCTCTCCTTTCACCAGTCAGAATAGCATCCTAGAATGAAATTTCTCCTGCCTATTCCTGCTCCCTTGCTCCTTCACCCTTGTCATTTCCTCCAACAAATCTCTTGCACCTCTAAGTCTACATTGTTATCTCTATTACAGAGGACCCAAAACACCACCACCCCCACTTCAGAGTTTATGAAACTGAGTAACTAACATCCCACATCTCTGACTCTAAAACCTAAGATCTTGAGCCATTTTATTTTATTTATTTATTTATTTTTGTAGAGACAGAGTTTCACTTTATTGTCCTCAGCAGAGTGCCGTAGCATCACACAGCTCACAGCAACCTCCAACTCCTGGGCTTAGGCGATTCTCTTGTCTCAGCCTCCCGGGTAGCTGGGACTACAGGCACCCGCCACAACGCCCAGCTATGTTTTCTATTTGTTGTTGCGGCCGAGGCTGGGTTTGAACCCACCACCTTCAGTATATGGGGCCGCCGCTCAATCTTAAGCCATTTTAAAGAGTAAAAAAAATGTGTAAATGCAATTTGTAAAGTACTGGTATAAAAATCCACATGACTATGCAAAAGGCCAAGTAATGCCATAAGAAGGGGACCATGTCAGGATCCTGCTACACCATTTATCAGCACAGTGATGTTCAACAGACGAGTACTTTACCCGTATCCTCTCTATTGACCAACACCAAACCTGCTTACCTCACAAGGCAGTTGCAAGAATCAAATCAAACTGCTCCTCCATGAAAAAAGGCAAAAACACAGTAAGTGAGTTGAAGATTCTGACAGAAAGGCATGTGGAAGCATATGGATAATGGCCCCAAACCTGAAAGATTCTCCCAAACCAAGTAGCGTCAGGGCTCTCAAATGGGAAAAAATGATTGTGGAATGAAGAAAACAAAGAGCAAAATTAAATACTCCAAACCTCCAAATGGCTTTTCTGCCTCAAAACTATGCGTCTCTTGTTCATGCTCACATAACCAGAGCCTTTAACAGTTTCTGCCCTGAATTAGGCACTCAAGCAATAACTACTCAACCAGAACAACTTCCAGAAGATCTCCAACCACCATCTTTCTGTCTTCTAAGACACAGGCCCATGCCACCCCCACAGCCACAGTGTAAAGCAGGGTACCTGGCAGTTCATGTTGTCTTCAGCTTCAATGAGCTTCCCCCGATATACCTCGCCAGTGTTTGTCTCACATGTTACAATGTGGCCTTCGGCCTCATGCAGGACTTTAATCGGCACACCAATGGACATCTCGGCAGGAAGAGAGTTCTACAGCAAGAAAGACAATAGTCAATGTGTATTTCAGAGACTGAGAAGACATGCAACACACATCATGCCTCCCTCAAGGCCTGGTATTCTTTAAAACCTAGCAAAGATGCAATTTGTACTGAAGAAAAACTCAGCTCCTGGCTTAAAGGACCTTATCTGGCAAAAAACATACAAAATGTGGAATGGGAAGGAATGGTAGGCTAGACAGTGAGAAAATGAAAGGGAATGAAAAGAGAGTGCCTCCCAAACTCCATGTGTCCATTTACTGGCATTGAAACAACTAACAGCCAATACTGTGTACATGTTCGGGAGAGGGGGATGGAATGGATGTACAATATACTTGTTGATATATAATTATAGATGTTTCAATTTTGAGACTATGCTATAGATATGAGCTATCCAATATAGCAGCCACAATCTACATGCTATTTAAACTCAATACAAATGACATAAAATAAAAAACTCATTCTCCAGCAGCACTTGTGGCTCATCCAGTAGGAGGCCAGCCCCATATCCCGAAGGGGTTGCGTTCAAACCCAGCCTCGGCCAAACTGCAAAAACAGAAAAACAGCCGGGCGTTGTGGTGGGCGCCTGTAGTCCCAGCTACTCAGGAGGCTGAGGGAAGAGAATCGCCTAAGCCCAGGAGTTGGAGGTTGCTGTGAGCTTGTGTGACACCACGGCACTCCACTGAGGGCGATAAAGTGAAACTCTGTCTCTACAAAAAAAAAAAAAAAAAAGGCCCATTCTCTGTGTCACACTATTGACATAGTGAACCTCTAGACCATATTCCAAGTGCTCAACAGCTAAATGTGGCTTCTGCACTGGATGGATGGTATAGATATGGACCAGGGGTATGCAACCTGATGCCTATGGACTGCATGCAGATTTCGTGAGGAATTTTTTTTGCTTATCTATGGTGTCAAATATCAAAATAAGTATGCACAGACTTTTTTTTTTCTAATCAGCTTTCATTAGCGTTTGTGTAGTTAATGTGTGGCCCAAGCCAACTCTCATTTTCTCAGTGCGTGGCAGAGAAAAAAAAATATATTGGCCACCTTGATGGAGACGAAAGGGCCCAGGCAAATCCAGAACAAAAGGCTGTGCTTTTAAATCATCTCTTTGCTGCTCCACTTACTTAACCCATCAAGGCTAATGAGAAAATGTCAAATTATTCACCAAGTGACAAGCCCTACACCGCAAATGCTTACTTTTTTATTTTTACAAATATATCTCAATACCTATTTCAAAGAAAATACATTTACTTGCTATTTAGGCTTAATTCACTTTTTTTTTTTTTTTTTTTGAGACAGAGCCTCAAGCTGTCATCCTGGATAGAGTGCTATGACATCACAGCTCACAGCAACCTCCAATTCCTGGGCTCAATCGAGTCTCCTGCCTCTGCCTCCCAAGCAGCTGGGACTACAGGTGCCGCCACAACGCAGGGTCATTTTTTGGTTGCAGCCGGCATTGTTGTTTGGCGGGCCCAGGCTGGTTTAGAACCCCCCCAGCTCAAGTGTACGTGGCTGGCGCCTTAGGCGCTTGAGCCACAGGCGCCGAGCCCAGGCTTAATTCATTTGTCATTTAAGGTAAATTTAGGACTTTTCACTTTAATGTAAATGTCATCATTAATATATAAGATGTCTTAGAAGAATCCTTTCCTTTTCCCTCGTAATTTCAGGTGACAAATTTAAAACTTTTGCCAATGAAAATGAATTATTAGCATTCTTTGGTTTCACACTGTTAACATTACGTTCTGAGCAGGTTTTAATTTACTCAGATTTTCCATATAATTAGGTCTCTCTTATAAGGGTCAACTCTCCTTAGAACTGAATCTCTAAGGCTTATTAGCTTAATAAAATTCATACTGTTATCTATAAAATACCATTTTGACAAACCAAGTCATTTACTCAGAATCTTTACCAATCCCTATGTACAAATTTGTTCCTACAAACTCTGCTATAAGTGACAGCAGTGCTTTAAATAAAGAATCCAAACAATCTCACAGTTGTTGAAGTAAAACCTAAGACTTACGTAAGTTCAGGATTTCGCAAATGCTTATTTTGAAGGAAAAACAATCAGGACAACCACTAAACTTTACCTAACTAAAACAGACTAAACAGTGTTTTTTTAATTCTGAGATGAACAATGACTCAAGATTGGAACATAACCCGTATATATTCAAGAGAGAAAGGAGAACATTATTAAGTGGTAATAAGGCTCCCTGGGTGAGGACCGTTGGCTTTCAGCCTTAGGACTCTCGATTTTAGGCTGAAAACCTACATCACTGCAGAATTACGGGTTAGGGAAGGACTGAATGAAAAGTCAGCGACAATTACGAAGTGCACTGAACATACAGTTTGGGAGCAGGGAAAGTTGTTACCACGTCTTCAGCAGGAGGCAGGACGGCACCAGGGCCGGAAAGGGACTTGGAAGCAGAGAAGCAAAGAGCTTTAAAAGGATGACTCGGATGAGGTTAGACGGGAAGAGAAAAATCAACCAGAAATGACTTAAAGATCATCGCCTGGATGTTTCAAAACTCCGACCTGAAGCGTAAAGTGAGACGAATGCACTTTGGGGAGAAGCCAAAGAGCTCCCTTCCCGGAGTCAGTGGGAGATTCTGATGTTTGGGTGGCCAAGGTTTCCTCTCTCTTCCCTTCCCGAACGTCCTTCTCCAACCCCAGGCCCCCCACAGACGCCCTGGTCCCCCCTCGCCTGTCCCCGGCCTCTCCTCACCGGTCCCGGCCTTCTCCTCTGCGCAGCAGAAAACGCGGCGGACGCTCCAGGCAAAGCGAATGGCGGGCTCTGAACTCCCAGAATACCACGCGTTCCCAAAATGCCGCGCGCAGGGCCCGCCCCCTTCCTTTCCTCAGTGGTGAGCGCGGTCTCGCCTCTGCTTCTTCCTCTCTTCTCCGGCTGGAAAACGCGGGCTGCAGTACAATAGTTCCGGCACCGGAAGAGAAGGCTGATAACTGGGCCGGGGGGCCGCCGGAAACACAGACCCTCCGGCTAGCACTGGGCTGGAGAAGGGGCTCGCGCTTCAAGCATCCCACAGCAAGGATGGGCTGGACGGTAAGGCGGTAACCTGGGGCCTGGGCCCTCGGATCGCGCGCAGCAGGAGTTGGGACTGAAGGTCAGGACCACCCCTCACAATTTAACCTTTGTATCTCGGCAGTGCTAGCAAGAGGCGCCCCGCGCGAGGTGAGGCATCTCGTACGGATAGAGAAACAGATATAGAGCAGAGCTGAGACCTGCCCAGGGTCGTCCTCAAAAGGAGTCGGAGTAGATGCTCCGGGTGGGACCAGGGCTTAACACCTGAGATTGGCTAGAGAGCTGGGCCCGACAGAAGCCAGGCTTGTTGAGAGGAAGAACCCCTGGGGAGCCTGAGTTCGCGAATTACCAGAGCCTCGGGGCGGAGCTCAGAGAAGGGGCGGGGCTTCGGGGGGAACCAGTCTGGGAGGGCCTGCGCGGCGGCTCGAGGACTGGGCGAGGGGCGGGACCTGCAGAAGCCGAAACTGCGAATAGCGGAGGAGGACTTATATCCGGAAGCTGAGAGCTGCTAGAAATCGAAATCTGGGGAAAGAGTGGGGCGGGGCTTGGGGAAGGGGCGGGGCCTCCTGATTCGAGACCTGGAAAGGCAGGGGCGGGGCTTGGGGCGGCCCAGCCGACGCCTCGCTTCTCCCCACTGCTGCGGCGGTGGCGGCGTTAAGAGGAGGAGGAGGAGGAACTCTCTACACGCTCTGGCCGCTCTCCGGCCCCAGCTGTAGCCGAAGCTGTAGCCCGCTCCGGGCCGGGGCCATGGGCGCCTTGCGCTGCCCGGGTCATGAGGACGGAGGTGGAGACAGCGGGCCCGACGCTCGAGCCCGGTCAGTGCCTCTCCGAGGGCCCAAACCTCACCGAGGGAACGAGGGAGGACCCCGCCCTAGCGCGGGGCAGGGTCCAGCTGCGCGACCTTGGGTAGACTCTTGCCTTGTTCCTCCTACTCTGCCGCGGACATTCGGGGCTTCCCGATACTCCCACGGTCGGGACCCAAGTCTGCATGGTGGGAGGGTCCAGGTGGCAGGAGCGTCACCTGCCCCATAAGCGAAAACTCCTGCTGGAGCTTCCTTGGGAGATCCCGTGTCGTAGAGGACCTGGAGGGAACTGAGGCTGAGAATGTCAGGGAACTGGCAGAGAGCACCGAGCAGTGGAAGGACCCCTGCCCGTGGCCGCCCAGACTCTGCGTTTTTGTCTTGTTCCTGTTCTTCACCCTCTGGTTCCTTCTGCTCCGCGGTAGCCTGAGTCTATTTGGAGCGTAGAGCATTCAGTAGTACCTTGGGCATTAGTTTGCTTTGCCAGAGAAGTAGGGGAGGAGGAAGACGTGATTCTCACTCTGCTTAAGGCACGAGCTTGCTGAGAAAGGGAAAGCGATAGTAAACTCGGAAGGTGAGGCACCCATCCCTGGGAGAGGTCAGGAGCATATGGTCTCAGGGAGTGTTCTCTTTTGTGTTTGTAGTGTGTAGAGTCTGATGTTGTACTGGGTCTGTGTCCCTGTTCTTCCAACGGTCTATTTCTGTGATCTTAGAGGAGATACTTGCCTTTCCTGATCCTCAATGGAGTAATGGCTCACGTTTGTAGGGAGCTTTCTGTGAGGCTGGTGCTGTGCAAAGTTGTTTACATGCAGCGCCTCAATGCTCATAACGTTCTGGTGAAGGATGCTATCCCTGCCATTTGCAGTTTTGTGGATGAGCGTGCTGAGGCTGAGAGGGGTTAAATATCCAAGGTCAGTGGACCTTCCTTCTCTAGAGACAGCCCCCAGGTGAAGCCAGGCCAGTGCCTTTCAAGCACACTGTAGCTTTTAGGTGGGGCAGTTCCTTGTCTCCAGGCATCAACATCTGGCAGTGGCTTTTGGCTCAGAAGGCTAAAGCTGTTCTCAGGACAAATGCCAAGGCCTCGCCTACCTTTATCACTCCCCACAGGAGCACATCTAGATCCCACCTGCTTGAACCAAGACTGGGGATGGCCATCTGTGGATGTTTAGCCCTGTAGGACGTCAGGATCAAGGTGTTCTGGGCAAGGAAGAGGAGGGGCAGCCAAGTCTCCAAGGGCCCTAGAGGGCAGCTGTCCTGCACCACATTTTACAGCTGGGCACAGGAAAAAGTACAGACAGGGTCATAGCCTGGGATAAGATTGCCCATCTAGTTGATGCCACAATCCAACCCACAGAGTAAGGAGGGGACCTCAACACAGGGCTTTAGCCTAAGAGGACGTGGAGAGGTGAGTACTGCAGTAACTACTAGGCCTAGACATCTCAAGGTATAAGGTCCTTTTGAAAAACGCCTTCCATTCATGAAGCATACCTGAGTGCCCACTCTGGGTTGAGGACCAGAAGGAGGCAAATGCAATCCCGTCTCCTCTATTTCCCACCGAAAAATTCTCAATCTGCCCAATGGGGAAAGCAGACACCACCTCCAGGACTCTCCTGAGAGAGAGACAGATCAGGGCATTGGGTGTTCAGAGACAGGAAACAGCATGCTAGACTAAGGGATATTTGAGAGCAAAGCCCAGGGAGTAAACAGCCTAAGTAGAGAAAAACAGAGAGGTGGTGTGTGGCTGTGGTGAAGGGTTCTTGAGTTGGGGTGCTGCAATGATAGCACAGCACCCCCTGCATAGAGATCTTCCATCATTCACCCTGTTGCAGGCAATTACTTTAGAATACAAGTCTCTCAGATCATACTGGTTTTGTAAAAGAAAAAATATAGAATATGATTTCCTAGAGGTTAGGGCTTGGGTATGTAGTTGCCCTTGTGTCCCCAGAGTCTAGTACACAGTGCTTAATAAGTTAATTTCTTTCAACATTTATACTGAGTTACTACTAAGGATCAGACACCGGGCACTGAGTAATTTATAAATAACCCAGTCCTGCTGGGTAAATAACAGAAATTTAATTTTTCAAAATTCTAGAGGCTGAGAAGCCCAAGATTAAGGCTCTGGCAGGTCCAGTGTCTGGTAAAGGCAGATAGTAGTACAGTGCTGTCTCAGTGTCCTTACATGATGGAAGGGACGGAAGGGAGAGGAATCCTGTATCCTCACAGGGCAAAAAGAAGGGGAAAAAAGGCGGTGCCTGTGGCTCAGTGAGTAGGGCCCCGGCCCCATATACCGGAGGTGAGGGCTGGGCAAAAACTGAAAAAAAAAAAAAAAAGAGGAAAAAATGGCCTAAGCCCTCCCCCACCCCCTACCCCGCAGTTTTTGCCCGGGTCTGGGTTTGAACCCGCCACCTCCGCCTCCGGCATAATGGGACTGGCGCCCTACTCCTTTGAGCCACAGGCGCTGCCCTGGCCTAAGCCCTTTTATGGGGACACCAGCCCTTTTATGAGATAATAATTCATTCATGAGGGCTGAGCCCTCATTTCTTAATCATTTCCCCAAAGGCTTCACTTTTTTTTTTTTTTTTATTTTGAGACAGAGCCTCACTCTGTTCAGTAGAGTGCTTGGCATCTTAGCTCCAACTCTTGGGCTCATGCAATCTTCTTTCATCAACCTCCCTAGTAGGTAGGCACAATGCCAGCTAGTTTTTCTACTTTTCCATTGTAGCACCTGCCATAATGCCAGCTAGTTTTTTCATTTTTTAGTAGAGATGGGTGTCACTCCTGCCATGATGTCACAGCTCACAGCAACCTCAAACTCTTGGGTTTAAGTGATTCTCTTGCGTCAGCCTCCTAAGTAGCTAGGACTACGGGCACCCACCACAATGCCTGGCTATTTTTTGTTTGTTTGTTTGCAGTTGTCATTGTTGCCCTGGCTGGGTTCGAACCAGCCAGCCTCAGTGTCTGTGGCCAGCGCACTATCTACTGAGCTACAGGCGCTGCCCAGCGGTGAGGGGCGGGTGTGTCTCACTCTGGTCAGGCTGGTCTAGAACTCTGGAGTTTAAGCAATCCACCCACCTTGGCCTCTCAGAGTGCTAGGATTACAGGAGGAAGCCACCACCCCTGGCCAGACCCCACCTCTTAATATTATCGCAATGAGGATTAAGTTTCAAAGTGAATTTGGGGGGGGGACACATTCAAACCATAATTCCTGCCCTTAGGAAGCTTACAGATCACTGAGGAGACAGTGGCTTTTTGTTGTTACTTTTGCTAAGCACTGTGAAGGAAACAAAGAAGATGCTGTGAAGAGGCCCCTGCACCCTTCTTTGGCAGAAAAAACCTCTTAGAGGAGGAGATTTTGATCTGGGACCTAACGGACAAGAAGTTGCAGCCTTGAGAACAGCAAGTGGGGTGGGGGGAGTTCCAAACAGGGAGCCAAACAGGCAAAGGCCCTGGGGCAGAATAAAGCCCAGTTGGTTGACATGGTAACTGGAACACACAGGTGAGGGCCAAGATAATGCTGGTGGGGTCTGGGTTGGACAGGCCCTGCAGGCCTTGGTAAGGGTTGAGAATTCTTTTTTTTTTTTTTTTTGAGACAGAGTCTCACTCTCTCACCCTGAGTAGAGTGCTGTGGCATCATAGTTCACGGCAACCTCAATTTCTTAGGCTCAAGCCATCACCTTATCTCAACCTTTTGAGTAGCTGGAACTATAGTCACCTACCACAACACCTGGCTAGTTTTTCTTTTCTTTTTTTCTTTTTTTGAGACAGTCTTACTATGTCACCCTTGATAGAGTGCCGTGGTGTCACAGCTCATAGCAACCTCAAATTCTTGGGCTTAAGCAATTCTCTTGCTTCATCCTCCCAAGTAGCTGGCACTAGAGGCGCCTGCCACAATGCCTGGCTATTCTTTTGTTGTTGTTATTGCAGTTGTCGTTGTTTAGCAGGACCAGGCTGGGTTTGAACCCAAGTGGCCGGCGCCCTAGCTGCTGAGCTACAGGCGCTGAGCCAGTTTTTCTATTTTCGGCAGAGATGCTTTTGGAGTCTCACTTTGCTTAGGCTGGTCTTTTTTGTTTTTTCTCTTAGAGACAAAGTCTCATTATCTCACTCTCATTACAGTGCTATGGTATCACAGCTAACAGCTACCTCAAACTCTTGGGCTTAAGCGATTCTTTTGCCTCAGCCTCCCAAGTATCTGGAACTGTAGTACTACAGCACCCACCTAATTTTTGTTGTTGTTGTTATAGTTGTCATTGTTGTTTTAGCAGGCCTGATACCCACCTGCCTCAGTGTATGTGGCTGGTGCCCTAACCACTGAGCTACGGATGCCGAGCCACAGGCTGGTCTTAAACTCCTGAGCTCCTGAGCTCCTGAGTCTGGGCCTCCCAGAGTGCTAGGATTGCAGGTGTGAGCCACTGTCCCTGGCCAAGGAGTGAGAACTTTATTCTAAGAGCAGTGGAAAACTGAATGAGATCCCTCCAACTACCGTGTGCCCGAATGGCAGAGGGGCTGGGAGTGTAATTTAGGGCAGAGAATTGGCAGGAGTCAGGCATAACTGCATCTATGATAATGAGTGGAGAGCCTTGAATGAAGGGCCTGGGTTCCTTTTAGAGGCACCTGGGGTAAGAGGAAGGAAGGGCATCAAGCCTCAGCCCAGCCTGGCTTAGTATTCCAGGCCCCAGCGGGGAGAAGGGTGCACATCAAAACCTGCACAGTGACTTGTACACGTTCCTGCCCTGTGCTCACAGCACCCTGAGGGCTGGGGTCTACAGTGGTCCATTTCAGAGGAAGAAGCAGGCACAGAGAGGTCAGGTGACTGCTGCTTGTGCCACCCCACTTCCCATAGGCTGTGCTGCATGCCGGTGGAGGAGAACTGCTTCCTATGAACCATAAGCAACCCAGCAGGGCACAGGCAAGCTCTGTGTGAGGATTGCATCCTGTAAGCCAAAGTGCAAACTCAGGGTGGGAGGAGTGCAGATGAAGGACAGGGCATAGCCAGCCTGGGGTCAGGGAAGGCCCTGCAAGTGGTGGCTTCTGAGCTAGGCTTGGAGGGGGTAGGAACCTGGGACTCAGACAAAGGCTGGCAGGTCAGAGAGGCCGGGACAGACTTCCAGGACTAGAGTGCAGCCCTCCTGGTTGGGGCCTGCAGGGAGTGGTGGGAACTGGGTCTGGCATAGGTGGGCTCCTGGGACAGCGCTGCCTGGAGCTGGTCATGTGATCCAGGACACGCTCCAGAGACCCTTGAGATGGAGAAACAACTGGGCTGGGTTTTCACGTGCTGAATGGGTGGCATGAGTGGTGGCAAGTTGAGAGAACTCCCTTCTGGTTCTTTTTTTGAGACAGAGTCTGACTATGTCGCCCTCAGTAGAGTGCTGTGGTGTCACAGCTCCCAGCAACCTCGAACTCTTGGGCTTTAGCAATTCTCTTGCCTCAGCCTCCCAAGGGTCTGGCAGTGCAGGCATCTGCCACAACACCAGCCATTTTTTTTGTTGCAGTTGTCATTGCTGTTTAGCTAGCCCGAGCTAGTCTCAAACCTGCCGGCCTTGGTGTATGTGGCCGGCACTATAACCACTGAGGTGCCAGCCTCCCTTCTGGCTCTTTAGACTCTGAACTTTGCCCAGCTTCATGGCAGAGGAGGGCCGTGCATCCCACGTGCCTGTTTGCTCCCACCTCGGGCTCAGCACATGCTGTTCTCCCTCTGCCCTGTGCTCCCAGGCTCACACTTCTCTCAGGCTTACCCCTGCCACCTCCCCTAGCCTGGGTCTCTATTTATCTTACATGTTTTTGCCATCCACCAGGACAAAGATTTTGTATCACTCACCACAGTATCTCCAGGACATGTGCCAGACACTTGCTAGATTTTCGGGAAATATTTATGAATTGAATGACTGAATCAGACCAAAGTCCCCCCTTTAGGGATGGCCAAACTCAGTCCAGCAAGAGGAAGCCAGCCAGTGGCAGAGTCGGGCCTGGAACTCTGGGCCCTTTCTCCTCCACCTCACAGCCTGGCAAGGGCAGAGTGAGAAGTCTCCCAGGGATGGTGGGGGACGCAGCTCTCAGGAGCACTCCACAGGCTACGTAGCTTACGTACTAGTCCGGTCCTCTTGGCCATGGTCTTCACACCCTGATGGTCCTGCAGTCTTTGGAGTCAGGTGAACCTCTAGGAGCCTCGTGAACTAAGAGACATGCACCTGCTGAGTGCTGCCCACGTGCTGGCCCTGGAATGAAAGCAGGACTCAAAACAGCCCTGTCCCTGCCTCCTCAGGGCTCCTGCTGAAAGAAGGGCTCTGAGCAGGAGACCTGGGGGGCTGTGAATGCACATAATGGGGCGCTGGGCCCACGGGAGGCGACACTGTGGAGAAGTAACCTCCAAGGGCAGGAGTTAGCTCGGGTACCTGGAAAGCCAGGAGCTTCCAGGCAGAGGGACCAGGTGTGCAAAGAGATCATGACAGGTGAAGGTTCTGTCTGGAGGGTGATCTGCTGAGGGTGAGGGAGGGCAAGGAGGTGGAGGGTGCTGGGCAGCAGCCATCAGGGTATTGTCCTACAGTGTGGGACTCGGTCCAGTTGGGGATTTTGAGTAAGGCCAACCAGCTGTGGCTGGTGTTTGGGGGGATCGCTGCTGTTGTAAGGAGAATGGATTGGGGGGTCAGAAGTCTGTGAGAAGGCTCCTGTGGGTTGCAGGCAGTGGCTCCATTAGGAGTGATAGGGGCAGGCTGTGTGCCAAGACTCTGCACCCTCCCTCTGTTTCTGTGCAGGGGACTTTGTGCAGCTGCCTGTGCCTATCATCCAGCAGCTCTACCACTGGGACTGTGGCCTGGCCTGCTCCAGGATGGTGCTGCGGTGAGTGGCCAAGCCCAGGGCTGGGGGACCCAGGCCCCTCCCTGTGCACACCGTCTGCTCTGGCTTGGGGAGGCACAGAAGAAACCTGGGTGGGATTCATTGTGTATATAGCTGCCTTGGTTGGGACTTGAAGGAGGCCCAACTTCTACCTGCACCCAGTCCCATCTGCAAAAGTGATCAAAGAGTGGAGTGGGCCTTCCAGGTCCACTCTGGAAATGGCTGGGAACTCTGGGAAGAGCCAGGAAGTCCTAGGTGCCCAGGCCTGGCCCTCAGAGCAGTCCTGTTACTGGGACAGGGGGCCCTCCACCCTCCTGGACTCGGTCTCCTAGGAGACTGGGGTGCTAACCATTGAGTTGAAGCTGCATGACTATCACAGGGACTTTGACAGTGCCAGGGGGAATTCAGCCATCAGCTAAATTTTCAGTTGGCTGCATGGAACCCCATTTCAGCTGCTCCCTTGTCCGTTTTACATCTTGGAATTCCTGGAAAGGAAACCAATCTTTGGTTCAGCCAAAGAGTTCTGTGCCAAAAATTTTGAAAACCATCAATGGTTTTCGTCTTGGAGACAAGGCTAATGAGACCAGAGAAGACAGCGACTTGCCCAAGGTCACACAACCCACAAGAGACAGAGATGCAAGAAGCAAAATCTGGGCCCTTGACTCCAGGGCCAGGACAGTGCCCCTGGAAGCCCAGTCCCTGACAGTCCTCAGGTTGTTTCCAGGCAGGACATAGGGCTTCATGATGGAGGTAGCCTTTGGGGAGTGGGAACTCTGACGGGGGCTTCTAGGCTAGCAGTGGAGGGCAGTCGAGCCAGCCTCCCCTAAGAGTGAGCCCACCTCGGTGTGCCCACAGCTACTTGGGCCAGCTGGACGACAGTGAGTTTGAGAGTGCCCTGCAGGAGCTGCATCTGACCAGGAGCATCTGGACCATCGACCTTGCCTACCTGATGCGCCACTTTGGTGTGAGGCACCGCTTTTGTACCCAGACCCTGGGCGTCGACAAGGGCTACAAGAACCAGGTACAGGGCCAGCTTCTGGGCCTTTCTGCCTGGGACCACACAGAGGTGCAGGCCACTTAGAGCAGTGGCAGATGGCTGTAGGCAGGATTTGTGAGCCAGTCAGAGCAGGTGATGTTGACGTCCCTCTTGCCAGAGGGTCTGGAGCTCTGATCCTGAGCCCCCCCTCCACCACCTTCCTCAGCCCTCAGAAGATGTACAGAGGCCACCTTCCTGTGTCCTTCCCTGCCATCCTCAACACAAGGCAGGCCCAAGATCTCAGAGCCTGTCATTCTGACCTTGTCTGGACATCATTTGCCCATTTTCTTCGTGCTTATCAGGACAACCAGTTCTAAGCTGGGTGATTGGTATTCGGAAAGAAAACCAAATACTGTTTTGTCTTTCTTTTGAAAAATAATGCCAATGTAATCAGCCATGTCAACAAGTGTGTTCTGGGACCACACCTGGTTAAGCTGAGCCCTGGCTGAGGTGTCCCTAGAGGATCCTGTCACGTCCCTGCCCATGCTCACTCACTACAGGCCCACCTGTCCAGCACCTACTGTGGCATACAAGCCTGAGGGTGGCTAACCTTCCTCGGGGAGCTGTCCAGCTGCCCACCCACCTCTTGAGCACACTGCTCGTGCCTCCGTGTGGTCCTGTACACCCCCAGCTCAGGAGACAGCTGTGCCATGTGCCTGCTCCGGCCATCTCCGCCTCAGCAGCACGCTCTTTGCTTCATCCACATGGGGCAGGAGCAGCCAGAGCAGCAGCCGCTCCAGCCTGCCCTCTCTTCAGTCCTTTTACAGGAAGCACTTTGACACAGAGGAGACCCGGGTGAATCAGCTCTTTGCACAAGCCAAGGCCCGCAAGGTGCTGGTGGAGAAATGGTGAGCTCCATCTCCCTCCCCACCTGCCTGCTCCCCAACAGACTCGTGTGGGGTGGGGCTGGGAAAGACAGAGCAGAACCGGGTCTTCCTACTGGGTAGCCCTGGGCACTGACTTGCCTCCCCGAGCTTTGGTTTCCTCATCCATGTGGGGCTACGTGACCCAGGCTCCAGCTTGGAATGGATCCACAATTGAGCAAGACTGAGGCCAGCCCTTGGGCTGCTCACAGAGAGGTAACGTGGGGCAGAACACAGGAACCCTAAAAAAGGGGTGATGGCCTGAGGAACGTGCTGATACAGTGATTGACAGGATGGGAGCAGGAGGGCCCGGTGTGTCGGTGCCTAGGGAGGTCTGGCTCCCGAATCTGCCCACGAACTTGTGACCTCAAGGGCCTCCCCTTCTCATGTGCTAGGGCTGGATTCAGGCAGACCCTGGGAGCAGCTTGCCCAGAGGTGGGTGGCCTTCTCCTCCAGGCTGGCAGGGGGGGCCATGCTCAAGCCTGCTGCCTCTATCCCTGGTCAGACTCCCCTGGACAGCTCTCCTCAGATGTCCCCTTTCTTTACAGATTTACATTTTCATTATTAGCAATACGTGACCACATGATATGTAATTTGGAAAAATGGGAGAAAAAATTCCACACATCCTTTGGCTGCACGAGCACAGGAGGAAAAGGCAGCAAATGTGTGCTTAGCTGCTGTGACAGGAGCCATCTCCTTCAGTGAAGAAGCTGTCGTTGTCCCCCATTTCTTTTTTTTTTTTTTTTTAGAGACAGAGTCTCACACTTTATCGCCCTCGGTAGAGTGCTGTGGTGTCATAGCTCACAGCAACCTCCAGCTCTTGGGCTTAGGCGATTCTTTTGCCTCAGCCTCCCAAGTAGCTGGGACTATAGGCGCCCACCACAGCACCTGGCTATTTTGTTGTTGTTGTTGCAGTTTGGCCGGGGCTGGGTTTGAACCCGCCACCCTTGGTATATGGGGCCAGTGCCCTACTCACTGAGCCACAGGCGCCGCCCTGTCCCCATTTCTCAGAGAAGGGAACTGAGGGTGCGAGAGGCCTACCCATGGCCGCCCTAGCATCCTGGCCGTGGCGTGATCTGAACCAGCATCTCCACACTGAACTATGCCAAGGAGCCTGTAGCTTTTCCTTCCAGCCCAGTCCCTGCTGTTTCCCTGTAGCTGAATTCCTGCTCTTATGTGTGTTATTAGGAACTCAGCCAGCTATTTTGTTTCAGAGACCAAATGGGAAAATGGCATGTTTCCTCGGCCAAGGCAGCAAACCAAACTGCCACGTGACTCAGCTGTGGCCAGAGCTGGGCCAGGCCACGTGGGTGCTGATGCTGCTATCCTGGGGAGTCCCGTGTGGGCAGGAAACCTGCGGCCTCGGGCACCTAAGGCTGTGACCACGGCCCCTTCTGGGTTTTTACTTGGATTTGCTGCCTATTGGAGGGCACAGGACATTGCAGCACTTAAAAGTCTGCCTCAGAGTGAGGGTGGCTCCAGGCAGCTGTCTCTGCTCACCTGGGGGTTTCCCTGGAAGCACTGCCAGCTAGCCCTTCCCGGGCAGCCCATTTTGCCACAAGAAACCGTAGAGTAAAATAATAATATCCCTTTCAAGGAAGCATTTGGTTTTGAAACTGGCTAAGCTCAGATTTGCGGGATGAAATTGAGCCAACAGTTTTCGATGTAAACTATTACATGATTAAGGGTGAAGGGACAAGGCTTGGCAAAAAGAATCCACTAACCAAGCTGGGGTGGGGCTCCACGTGCTTCTCTGGTGGTTCTCTCCTGGGCCCTCCTGGAGCTGACAGGGCCAGCTCGGCCTGTGCACACTCAGACGCACGTACTCCCACTGGTCTCATGATGGCTCTGGGCTGAGCCTGGGCCACAGTGACAAACAGGACTTTTCCCACCTGCACAGAACTCAGGGTGAGGGGATGAGGAGCTGGGCCCCAGGCTTTATAACATGAGAATGGGTGCGAGCGAGGACCCACTGACACCTTCCCACCCGCAGCACGGTGAGCATGCAGGACATCCAGGCGCACCTGGCTCAGGGCCACGTGGCCATCGTGCTGGTGAACTCAGGGCTGCTGCGCTGCGACCTGTGCTCCAGCCCCGTCAAGTACTGCTGCTTCGCCCCCAGCAGCCACCGCTGCTTCTGCCGCACTCCCGACTACCAGGGCCACTTCATTGTGCTGCGCGGCTACAACCGGGCCACTGGGTGCGTCTTCTACAACAACCCAGCCTACGCTGACCGTGAGTCCTGGGTGGGCGGCATGGGGTGGGGTGGGGGCATCCACAGTCACGGTCCCAGGTGCCTGCCCCACACGGTCCCCTCTCATTCAACCTGATGTGGCCAAGACCTCCGTCCCCACCGTTCTCCACAAGCCTGTAGCCACTCCAGCCTCCTGCACATCCCAGCCAGCCCCATACCACAAGACAGCTAGCACAGTCCTCAGCAAAGTGTCCAGACCCAGCCCCTGATCCTGACCTAGCCAGGCCTGCCCACGCCCTGAGGGCATGGGAAGGGCAGCTCCAACTCACACGGGCTTACCTGGCCAGGCTTTATGGTCCAGGGAATGTTTCTCCCCTTCTCTGGGCCTCACTCCAGCTGCTAAACCAGAGATGGGTCAGAGGAAGCTCATGAAGGCTGGAATAGGCAAGGAGGGTTCCCAGTGGGTAGAGGACTTGAGCCAAAAAGGGTGGTCACCCACGTGTGACATATAATCACCCAGCTTCCCTGGGCACCGGCAAGGTGGTGCTCTTCCCTACCCACTGACCCCACTCTGACCCCTCTCTCTCTGCCTCTGACAGGAATGTGCAGCACCAGCATCAGTAACTTTGAGGAGGCCAGAATGAGCTATGGCACTGATGAGGACATCCTCTTTGTTTACCTGGACAGCTGACGGCTGGAGCCTCGTGTGCCCAGGTCCTCGGACCCCACCCCCACCCCAGCAGGGCCCACTCAGGATATCCTGGCCCAGGCCCAGGGCTGCTGGAGCTGGGAGATGGAGCCGTGGCCTCAGCGCATCTGGCAAAGCCCCAGGAAACCCCAGGAGATCGAGGCAAGCCTGCTGCACCTGCCAGTGCTGTGTTGTGGTGCTGCTTTACCCTCAGCACCTGCTGTTGCTGGAACCACCCTTAAAGCACCTGACAGGATCCTTTCCCGAGAAACCCAGGCCTGACGCCAGCTGTGCCTGGAGAAGTCCTGCCCCCCATTGTTGCCTTTGAGCTGGGCCCAAGACCATGGAAAGGCCTAAGCGGGTCTCCTCACCAACACTGTAACCAAGCCTGAGAAGTCGCTTGACAGATAACACTCGTCAGGGACAGCATCTGGGTGTCGGGAGACAACATAGCTGACCACAAGACCCTGGGGGTGAGGACTGTCCCAGGCCCCTCTCTCCTGGAAGTGCTGCCGAGCCCCTGTCCCCTGTGATGGATGCCACCACCTCCTCCTGCCTCCCAGTGGGCCTGAGTCTCTGTGGCTGGTTATGGGGCCTCCGGCATAGACACACCTCACAGCCCTCACTCTCCCCTGGGGACTCTGAGGCCCCCTCCAGCCCTGTAGCATGGAAGGCTCTCAGGAGCATGAGCTGGGCCTAGGCCCTGCTGATGGATCTACTGACCAGCAGCACAGAGTATGCTCCGGGAATAAACAGTTGCCTGGGCCCCAAAGACTCTCCCACCCAGAAGGCCTTCTGACACCAGCCTAAGTCCTGACAGCAGGGTCCATCTTCTGAGTGGGGTGAGGGGAGCCCCAGATCCCTCAGGGCTGGATGTAGCGCCTGTGTCCCAGAAGCTACAGGGCATCCTGCAGCCAGGTACCCAGTCTGGCATCACACCGGGGCCTTTTGCACAGATGCTGGCTCTCCTGTCTTGACTGACAAGAGGATATATGCCCAGGATCGCACAACAGCACGTAGCTTCAACAAGCTGTTTCCTTTTTTCTTTTTCTTTTTCTTTCTTTTTTTTTTTTTTGGGTGGGGAGTGTTTTTTAGTTTTTAGGGTTTTTGAGATTTGAGTTTTCATTTTTGAGGGGTGAGGATCACCTCCAAGTAAAACAATAATAGCAAGAGTGAAGGTACTTTGGAACCACTAACACCTCTTCACAGGGCAGGTAAGCCAAGCCAAGTTCTTTTTCAGAGGAGGAGGCTTGGCTTGTCTGCATCGCAGGCCTTTCACCTCACAGACGAGAAAGCGGTCCAGTCTGGGGACGGTCTGCCTAGCACGGCAGTGGGGCTGGATCTTACCCCAGGTCTGTACCTAAAATAAGGGAAAGGGATCATTGCTAAAGGGGCTGGGGACTCCCACCCCTGTGACCTGCCTCTTGCACCATCCCTGCGTTTTCCTGTGCCTAAGGTGAGGCATAGTGGCAGTTGCTGTCCCTACCTGTCAGCTTGCCCCTCCCCTCCACAGTGGCTCTAAGGGGCAGGGGTGGGCTCTGCTAATGAGGGCTGTCGGACCACTGAGCCGTATGGCACCAGGCACGACCTTTGGCCCAGAGGGAGATGCTGCTGGCTGAGCAGCCAAACTGGGTTTCAGAGACTGGTGTTGGCATCAGACTGGTCATCAACATTGCCTTAATGCTGGGTGGCCCAGAGTCCCGGAACTCTGGCTCTAAGCCCGAGAGTACCACACAGAGCAGCTGGGGAGTGTGGGGTAAAATTGTGAGAATGGCTGTGTGAAGGGAACCAGTGGGAGGAAGTGACAAGTTGGGGACAGCTGGGTATGAGTGAGGCAGAATGCACACCCTGCTGGGGCTGCTGTGCAGAGTGGTCACAGCACCCAGTCTGCCCAGGACATTTAGAAATGCTCAGTCCCTGAGCCCAAAGGACAGCTTTTCAGGGAGAGCCACAAGTTAGAGGTCTGTAAGAGTAATGAAAAAGTTGCCCATGCCCAAGACGCATCAACCTGGGGAGGGTCACAGACAGGATGCAAGCCACTCCTGGGTTCTTGCACAAGTCACGAAAATGAGACCAGAGACACAGCCTGGATTTCAGGGACTTTCGCCCACAGCTGCCCAGCTGGTCCACACTGGAGCTCAGTGCAGCCTCAGAAGCCACGAGAGACAGTGGGCTTTGTTCACTCTAGCCACGGGGGGGATGAACGGGATCTTTTGCATTGCACAGATTTTATACATAAATATATTTTGTTTGTATTGAGCCATTCTCAATAAACATTCTCACTGCAAAAATTCAGTGGCAGCCCCTGGCTGACCTTCCCACAGCTGCATCAGTCTGCAGAACTGTCCCCTTCCCAAGTTCTCAGCAATGAACACAGGGGAACCCAGGTCTGTGATTTGCAATTCCCAAACTAAACTGGGACTGGGATCCAGGTTCTTTCCAGGCCCACGTTCCTCCTGCTGAGGCCTCAAAGTTTGTGCAAAGCCTGGACAAGCAGTGTTGGAGGTAGAAGGGCTTTAGGGCTCAGCGCTGCCAACTGCACCAAATGCAATTGGAGATGAATGAGGGAGGTACTGGGGCTGGAGGGACAAAAGCAGGTGGGGTGGTGAGTCTAGTGTAGTTGGCTGCCCAAAGCATGTGACTGGTGTTCAGACAGTGTGGGACAGACCAAGGACTTCTGGTGGGAGAGCCCTGAAAATCAAGAGGCCAGCCCAGAGCAGAGTTCTGAGTCCAGATGCTATACCAGGGCCAAATACCCAGGGACGAGAGGGCATACATGCCACCCCACCCTGCTAATTGTCCAGACTTTGGAGTAGGGTGTGAAGCCCAGCTGCCTAGTAAGCCTGCCAGTCTGCCAGCTCATGAGGCCAACTCTCCCTTGTGCCCCAAGATTCCAGGGGACACCCAGGGCCAGGGACAGCCCCTGGGGTGTGCCAAAATTATGCATATGATCAATGGCTTTGTGCAATTTTATTTTCTATTGCTGCGTGACAAATTACCATCAAAACTTAGTAGCTTAAACATCACAGTGTCTGTGGGTCAGGAATCTGGGTGCAGCTGAGCTGGTGCCTCTGGCTTTCTCATGAGGTTTCAGTCTCCCGAACACTAGGACTGGAGCATCTGCCTCCAGGTCTGCCTAGGACATGGCAGCTGGTGACCCAAGAGAGGGAGACAGCCAGAGAGTGCCCAGGATGGAAGCCACAGTCCTATACGCCAACTGGAAGTGGCGCCCTATCACGTATGCAGTATTCTATTTGCCACACACGGGAGGTGAGCTCCCTGGAGGTCCTCTTAGGTGCTGCCTACTATGCTGGACGAGGGTGGTTCCACTTACTAAAGCGTCCCTGCAGACCATCTTGTCTAGCATGTCCTGAGACTTAACAGTGCACTGACGACAGGAAGTTCTATACAACAGGGTACTCTGTTCAGGCTGGCTTAGCAAACCCTCTAGGACAGCTGTTCGCGACCCCTCTTTATGAAAATACATTGCAGCATTAGGAAGATTGAGAATCACTGCTCTAGGAAGTGTAAGATGTGCAGAAATGGCTCCATATATCCTGTGGCCCATTGTTACTTAGCCACAGAGTCTGCTTTTATTTCTGTGAAATATGTGGACACTTGGGTAACCACTGGTCTTCCCCAAGGGGAAGACTGGAACCTAGAAAGGGGTAATAACTACCCAAGGTCATCCCTCAATGTGTTCAAGACAGAGACCCAAACACATCATTACTGTTCTCCCCAACTCATGGTCTGAAGCAACGCCAGTGACCCCATGAAGGCCCTTGTCAGAGGAAATGGAGTAAATTCTGAGTTCTAGAGTCAGAAGCTGGGCTGCCGCCAGCCCCCAGGATCTGCCTCAGATAGAAACGAAGGGGCTTGGCCAGGTAACTGGGAGAGTGCAGATCCTTAGGCTTGCCTGCTGGCTCACGCTGTCTGGGCTGCAGACATCCAGGCACACACATCATGGACTTGCCCCTGTGCTCCAGCTTCAGAACAGAATTGAGGAAACCTGGGAAACACTGAGACATCATCCTGTCCAGGTGCTGGTCCCCTGGGCCCATGTTAGGGGACCAGCATGGACTTGAGTGTTCAGGGAAAACCTCAATGACAGGCCCCAATTGGGGGCCCCTCCAATAGCTTCTGCTCTGTCTTACTCTGTGTGTCAACAGCCTAACTCACAGTAACCTCAAACTACTGGGTTCAAGTGATCCTCCTGCCTTAGCCTCCCAAGTACTTGGGACTACAGGCATGCACCACCACACCCAGCCTCAGATTTAGTTTTTTTGTTTATGCAGTTTTTGGCTGGGGCCAGGTTTGAACCCATCACCTCTGGTATATGGGGCTGGCGCCCTACTCCTTGAGCCACCGGTGTCACCCTTAGGTTCTTTTTTTTTTTTTTTTTTGAGACCATCTCAAGTTGTCACCCTAGATAGAGCGCTGTGATGTCACAGCTCACAGCAACATCCAACTCTTGGGCTTAATTCTCTTGCCTTAGCCTCCCAACTAGCTGGCGCTACAGGCGCCCACCACAATGCCTGGCTATTTATGTTGTTGCAGTTGACATTGTTCTAGCTGGCCCAGAACCCACCAGCCTTGAACCCGCCCAGCCTCAGTGTATGTGGCCTGCGCCCTACCCACTGAGCTACGGGCACTGCCCGGATTTAGGTTCTTTAAACTCAGGGTTTTCCTCTTGTAAAAGCCTTTTCCACGTACAGAAGTTTCTTGGCCTCCTTTGAAATCGAGGCTTGGAGCATCTATGAAAGAAAATGCTGGTACTCTGGCTCCTGCTGTAATAAACTGTCCTTTGTCTCTGACCCAGGAGTGGTATGTCTTCTATCAGCATCTACAAAACTGTGGCAAGCTAACTTGCAAGTAAGCCCTTTCACTGTCCTAGATCGTTTTGGTGACGAAGATGAGAGGCCTACTGAAACAAGACTTTCTGGAAAAAGACAAGAGCCTTGCAGGCCAGTGACCAGGATGTCCATGGCAATTGGTAACAAACATGATGACTGTTGTGGTAATGGGGCACTTTAGGGTCCTTCACTGTTAATTAGGATTGGGGAGGAGGGTGCAGGGCGAGACCCAGGAGGTAGGTCCAAAGACAGCTGCCTGGAGGGAGCCCAGGTTGTGGCTCTCCTTCCTCAGGCAGGGATGTAGGCACTCATCTGGTGGCCAGTGTCCCATCTTCCCATTGTAACTAATAGTGCTAAAATTCACCTTGGTAGGCAGTTCAGACAACAGTCATTGACATACACAGCTACACTGAACAGGAATGGTGGGAAAGGTTGGAAATTCACGACCATGGGGAAAGCAAGCCGGCGACTCCTCAGAACCCTAGCTGCCTTGGGCAGGGAGGGGTAGAGGGCGTCATGCTTGCAAAGGAGGAACAGCACAGCTGGGCCATCCTTACACTCACCTGTCCTGCTGTCCCTCTTTCCAGCTTCAAATCCATTAGGAAACTAGTATAGACGTTCCTGGTTGTTTTTTTTTTTTTAGTTTTTGGCCAGGGCTGGGTTTGAACCTGCCACCTCCGGTATATGGGGCCAGCGCCCTACTCCTTTGAGCCACAGGTGCCTCCCAAAGTTCCCAGAGTTTTGTTTTGTTTTTTAGTGAGTTCTGGCTGCTAAAAAAGAGCTTTAGTCCTCTCAGGGAGAGTCCCCCAAGATAAGCTCCTTTTAGAAGGCCATAGGTGAAGCAGCGACTGGTGTATGGACTCTGCCTCAAGATGGGTTTTGCACTGCTCATGAATGGG
The DNA here is from genome assembly GCA_963573935.1 of Arctocebus calabarensis. NCBI lineage: Eukaryota > Metazoa > Chordata > Mammalia > Primates > Lorisidae > Arctocebus > Arctocebus calabarensis. Next base: position 29,334 of record CAUYON010185173.1, read on the forward strand.
GCCCACTGGAGGATGGGAAACTGACCCACGGAGTTCTAGATAATTTCCTGGAGTCAGCTCCACCACCCAGGAAAGTTTCCTAGTCCTTATGTTAAAAATGGGCAAAAAGCAGCATTATTATGACAGCAGGGCAGCAAATGTCTTGGATTAGACTGGACTCCTCAAAAAGTTACCAGGGCTCATGTCTAGTCTGAGTTAGCTCAGGGACAGCATCCCCCCCGCTACCCCTTAACCCCAGCCAGAAAACCGTCTGCAGACTCAGGGGATCTTCAAAGCCAATGATGGCATTGGTTATTTTATTTTTTATTTATTTTATTTTATTTTATTTATTTTATTCATTTCACTTCATTTCATTTCATTTCATTTCATTTCATTTCATTTCATTTATTTTATTTTATTTTTGAGACAGAGCCTCAAGCTGTCATCCTGGACAGAGTGTTGTGGCATCACAGCTCACAGCAACCTCCAATTCCTGGGCTCAAGAGAGTCTCTTGCCTCCGCCTCCCAAGTAGCTGGGACTACAGGTGTCCGCCACAACGCCTGGCCATTTTTTGGTTGCAGGTGTCATTGTTGTTTGGCGGGCCCCAGACTGGATTTGAACCTGCCAGCTCAGGTGTATGTGGCTGACACCTTAGCCCCTTGAGCCACAGGCGCCGAGGCAGCTAGTATAATTCTATCACTCTGAGAGGCCGGGGCTGGTGGATTGTCTGAACTCCCAGGTCACAGACCAGCCTGAGCCAGAGCGAGACCTGGCCTCTAAATCTCGCTGGGTGTTGTGGTGGGCACTTGTAGTGCCAGCTACTCAGGAAGCTCAGGCAAGAGAATCACTTGAGCCTAAGAGTCTGAGATTGCTGTGAGCTATGATCCAGAGCACTCTACCAAGGATGACAAAGTGAGACTCTGTCTCAAAAAAAAAAAAAAAAATTAAGTATATATATATATTATTCAACACCTACAAATAATGTGTTAGCTAGCTTGGTAAACATGATAAAAGCGGTGCCAGCACATTCCATCTTTATAGATACCACTTTCCTTTTTTTTTTTTTTTTTGTAGAGACAGAGTCTCACTTTATCGCCCTGGGTAGAGTGCCGTGGCGTCACACTGCTCACAGCAACCTCCAGCTCTTGGGCTTAAGCGATTCTCTTGCCTGAGCCTCCCTAGTAGCTGTGAC
>CAUYON010185175.1:0-14444 GCA_963573935.1 Arctocebus calabarensis
GGCCTAAAGGAGGAGATGGGGAAAGACTGGGAGAGAAACGGAGAGAGCTTCTCTCTCCCCACTAGAATTTTCTCCCTCTAACAGAAGCCTTAATGTTTTCTGTATTCTTTTCTTTCTTTTCTGTGAATAAATTCTGTCTTATAAAAATTAAAAAAAAAAAAAAGAAAATGTGATGAAGGCTATGTTAACCAGTTTCATGAAAGTATTTCAAATTGCATATAAAACCAGCACATTGGACCCCATAATTGCATTAATGTACACAGCTATGATTTAATAAAAAATTAAAAAAAAATAGTGGACAACATGTTAAGATAACAAAAGACATTTCCAAGTAAGCAGGAATCTTTTCTGAAAGTATCCTTCTCCATCTCTCTCCCTCCTTTGCTTCCTCTGACCCACTCACTCCTCTTTGTTTTCCTTCCCTCTCTTCTCCTTCACTTCCTCCTTTGGTAGGAAGTTAGCAGAAGGGCTGGCAACACAGGCGAATCTGCTCATTTCTGTTGCATAATCACCTATTCTTTTTTTCCTGAGGGAATAATAAAGACCAAAAGGTACCTCTGTTTCTGTTCTTTGATATTCAAGAAATTGCTTTTCTCTGGTCTTAGAACATTACTGTTACCTTAAATCTCTTATTTAGTCAAATTTAATGTCAAATTTCAGGTGGACAATTAAAAGAGATTATTACTATTTTAAAAAGTAAGTGCTCAGCCCTGATCTAAGTCTTAAATTTTTAATCTTAATAAAAGATCCCATTCACTGAGAATTTTTTTCTGTGTGACTAAATGAATCACAAGTAACTTCATCCCTGGAAAATCTTATATGATAGTTTGTATTCCGATCACATTATTGTTAGAAATATCAATTATTCTTTGATGATAGTATGTAAAATAACAATAATTGTAAGACTAACATGTAGTATTGTTATGTTAGCAGTATCTATTACAATTTTCAAATGTAGATTTTGTGCTAAATATTACTTGAATCTTGATAATAAAGCCATGGTTCATATTGTCTGCATTTTCCGATGAGAAACTAGTTTACAAAATAGGAATAACTAGTCTGGGGTCCTGTTAGGTCCTCTGGAGAAGGATGGTCCCCAATTATTGGCTCCCAGTGTCACAAAGGAGCATGGGTGCCTAGCTGATGTTGGAGTGATCACAGACACAAAATGATCACCATTGACATACATTTATTGCAGAACAAAGCACACAAAGTATAAGGAGACTACGCCTAAAAGAGCAGAAGGTCCCTGCCAATGAATGGAGACCCGGGAGTCGAAACTCACACCACCTTTACAGGGAAGTAAGCTTTCCAGCTTGTCCCGCCTCTTCCCCACCAGGATTGGCTATTGCCTCCTGCCTGTGGGGTGACTGACAGGTTGGTGTTACATATTCATCTTTCCCCCAACCTTCTCGAAGAATCCATGGGGGCTGAAATTTGCAAGTTTCACTATATGACAGAGGGTCCAATGGGCCCTCCGTGTAGGGTCACTAAGGGCTCCCCACTATCTGTTCAGACTAGGGAACAGTCTCCTGCCAGTAAGTTTGTTACTACTCTCCGCCCCAGCAGCACCCCTTGGTCTTCCAGGTTACACACTCGAGAAGCTGGGAGCAAAGCAGTAGGTCTCCCAGGCCCAGACCCTGTCATTCTACCTGTCAGGGAGAGAAGGTGGGGGTGGAGGTGGCATGTCTGCCCCACACACACTAGGCAGCAAGAGAGAAGCTGGGAGGTAGGAGTGGCCCTAACCCCAGGCACATCCTGGAGGCTGGGGTTGCAGAGCTGCTGGAGCTGTTGCCCATTGCAGCCCCGGCAGCTCCTCCTCCGTTCCCTGTGGTTCCGCCTCCAGGGTGGGAGCAACAGGCTGATACAGGCTCCACCGGCCTCCTTCTCCCTGGAGGTGTGCGGCTGTTCACCAGGAGCCCGGCCAAACTCCCATGCAGAGCACTGCCCCGCAGTCCCAGATTTAGCAAGTAACTTGCGGGAACTGGAGTCCAGTACTCTCTCTTTAATAACTTTTTCCTCTTTTATCATATGAAACTTTTTCTCAGTAATTACAATATAGCATGCTATGATTTCTAACAAGAGCTAATGTACATTAAATGCGTCTGTTTCTGTAAATAACTTTACGTATGCAAATGTATAAAGCTTTTGCTTTATTATATGTGCTGATTTATTCACTCCGCAAATGTGGGCTGAGATTCAAACTTTTGCTAAAGGTGGCTGGGAAGTACAAAGTGTGAGCTTTGGGTTTAATGTTTTCCAATTAATTTGCAGTTGTTCAAGGTGGGTGTGTGGTTAGCCTTGTGCACCATGCCATGCATTTGTAAAAGAAAACAGGTTCTAATGACACAGGTCAAAAAGAATGATATGGTCACACGCAGTGGTGTACCAGCAAATGCTCACGGATGGGAGAATTGTTGCTTCTGTCCAGGAAGAGCAGTCGGGAGGAAAGCCCTGATTTGTAGCATTTGCTTGTTCCTATGGCATAAATACTCCTACCATGGCTTATTTCCAGTTGACAGGATGATTTCACTAACAAAAAAGGTGAAATGAGATACAAATAACATACAGGCTGGCTCTGGCACACCACCAGCTGGTGATTATGTTCATAACACGATCTAATCAAACCCTCAACACTAACTACCCTTAGGTTCATCATTTCCATGAGGGGACTTGCTACCATGTCCAAGTATTATAATTTACTAGCTGCAATAATGTTTTGATCATTTCAGTAGCACTCAGAAACTAAGCAAAACTGCTATTTTATGAAGAGTCTATTTAACAAAAAAAGGATCCATTATTCTACCAGGAAAAATGTCAGCACTTTGTTTCTGACATGGATAGAAATGTACTGGTGGCTATCATTACATCATCATTTAGCTTTGAGCTCGGATTCTTTCTTTTTCCCCCCAGTTCTTTTTCTTTCTTTTCTTTTCTTATAATAAAATGCAGCTGAGCTTAGAATAGCAGAGAAAAAGAGAGGGAAGGTAAAGCAAAAATACAAAGTAGCCGTCAGTATAATTCATGCTAAGAAATATTAATGCAGGCAGAGTGTGATAAATTTTATTTAAATGAACTAGTTTCTCCCAGTTACAAATGTGTTACAAGCAGAAGGTGCAGAAATATATGACATTTTAAACTGTGTAAAATCATGAAAACTACTCCCAGATATGAAACTTTCAAACAAGTATAACTTCATTATAGCACAATTAAAGAAAAAGAAAAAAAATAGCAGTGGTCTTTATATTACTTTAACCACAACAAAAAAGATGACAAGAGTTTTCGATGCAGAACCCAGACAGGAGTCTCAAATTCCTTTGTCACCATATAGACTCCTATTCAAGTCTCCAGCTTTTCAATCAAAACTATGAATACCTCCAAAATGTGAGTCTAGATTCCTGTGCTTTATGGCTCTATGGGGAGTCCAACTCTAACCCAATTAGATAAAAATAGTCACTCTTCTGCTCCAACAGGACCCAGATGATTGTGAAACAAAGAATACATTAGTCACTTTCAAGGCCATCAGGGGGACCACGAGTTTGTCTGCCTTCTATTCTCTCTTTTGAAAGTCTGGCAGTGAAATAAGAAAGTTTTGGCTGTGAAATAATGACCAAAAACAAAGTGAGTGTCTGGCGGTAATTAGCTACTTGCAGGTAGATCTATCTTTGACCTGCCAGGTGATTGACCTTTTTCAAGAAAAATCAAGACAGAAAGTAACATTCAGAGACATCCTGTGGGGGAAAAAAAGGGGTCAAAAGGGAGGGGAAAGCTGCAAAGTGGCCCTCCTCACCTGTGACACACATTATAAGCATAACCAAACTTTCTTTTCACTTTCCACCCTGTTGGAAAAAAATGTTTGTATTGTCATGACAGTAGCTAGTGACAGTAGACTGACATGGCCTGTGTGAAAGCCCATCCTCTTTTTTTTTTTTTTTTCTTTAGCCAAAGTCTCAGTCTGTTGCCCTGAGTAGAGTTCTCTTGTGTCATAGCTCACAGAAACCTCTAACTCCTGGGATCAAGCAATCCTCTAGCCTCAGCTTCTTGAGTAGCAGCCATCGACCGCCCCAATGCCTAGCTAATTGTTCTATTTTTAGTAGACAGGGTCTCACACTTGCTCAGGCTGGTCTTAGATTCTCGAGCTCAGGCAATCCATCTGCCTTGGCCTCCCAGAGTGCTAGGATTACAGGTGTGAGCCACCATGCCCAGCCACCTTATCTTCTTTTTCAAAGGAGTGAAAATTGGGGCCATCCTGGTTATTGAAAAGGACTATGGCTCAATATGCATTGTTTTACCCTTGGATGATAGTTATGTGCTATTGTGTCTAAACAGTGCTCTGTTTTGTTTTGTTTGTTTTTTTCTTATTACAGACAGAGTCTCACTCCGTTGCCTCAGCTAGAGTACCCTGTAGTCAGCCTAGCTCAGAGCAACCTCAAACTTCTGGGCTCAAGCCATCCTCCTGCATAAGCCTCCTGAGTAGGTAGGACTCCTGGTGCTCACCACACTGCCTGGTTAATTTTTATTTTTTAGTAGAGGTGGAATCTAACGTTGGCCAGACTGGTCTGGAACTCCTGAGCTTAAGCAAGCCTCATGCCTTGGCCCCCAAGTGTGCTAGGATTAAAGGCAAGAGCCACCATGCCCAGCCTCTATTCTGTTTTTAAATGCCTCTATAGTTGATACTTGTTTATGTTTACTCAACAGAATTAGAATCAGAAGCTTACAATGAACTTTGATACACACACACACACACACACACACACACACACACCCCTGAAGAATGGCTATGATTGTTGAGTCCACAACTTATTATCTCTGTGAATTTTTTTTTTTTTGTAGAGACAGTTTCATTTTGTTGCCCTTGGTAGAGTGCCAGCTCACAGTAACCTCCAACTCTTGGGTTTAGGCGATTCTCTTGCCTCAGCCTTCCGAGTAGCTGGGACTACAGTTGCCCACCACAATGGCTGGTTTTGATACAGTTTGGCTGGGGTCAGTTTTGAACCCGCCACCCTCGGTATATGGGGCTGGCACCTTACTCGCGGAGCCACAGGCGCCATCCTAACTCTGTGATCTTAAAGAAGATACCCAGAATCTTGCTTATCTTCTGATTGATGATAGACAAAATAAGAACGACCCATATTATCCAATTCATAATATTTTTAAGAATTTTACTGAGATAATGAAGTTTAAATAGCTAGCAAATTTGCCAACATATTTGTGCTTAGTACGTCCTACTATTATTATATTACTAGCACTACCATATTTAAAATCCTGTGTAGTGCTTGCAACATATGAAAATGTTAAGATGGAATGGTCAGACTTTCTTTTCAGTGATGGTCACACAGATACAGCAGATACACATGTGTATAATCTGCTCGTGATCTGTTGGGGAAAGAGAGTGTTGTTTTGTAATTTGTTTTTTCCATACAGTAATCAGAATCATGTTTTGTATACAGAAGCTTAGTAAATATTTATTGAAATAAACTTTTTGAGTTAAAAAAAAGTTCATTTTTGTTTTGAAAAAAAGAAAGTGATAAAATTCCCCTCGGATATAAGTATCAGAACAATTTTTTCTTTACCTGGCTTTAAAGGGCTTAGTAGGATGAATTAATTTGGTGCAAAAAAAGGATGAGTTGAAAAATTCTGTAAAACCTGAGTGTACTCTGCATGATAAGAGTAATATTTCACCGAGGATTCCCTATAAATGTGTATAGTTTTAATACAATGTAGGTAATTATATATTTTTAATTCATTATAATTAAATGATTGACAAAAATTCATTCCCTCTCAAAGATGTAACAGTCATGTAATTTCTGAGAGAAGATGTTCTTATGATGACTTCCAGATTTGAAATAATAGCACACTTAGAGATATTGAGGCAACTGGTGATTTTTCTGGGTTTAATACTAATTAGTACCAAGAGACAATATATAACCAATAAAATGAATCTTAACATTTTCTAATCCAACTAATGCACCCTAAATAATGTCAATGTTATATGCAAACAACAAACATAAGACTCGATACAACAGGTAGCTTTGTAGATCTTTATAATTCATTCAGTTGATGATTATACTTTTATTTCACAAAATAAATCACATAACATAAAACTATCTAAATGACACCCTTTAGTTGAATATTATGATTTTAAAATCTTTATGTTTTTAAATGTCATTTTCATCAAAGTTTAGGCTTATGGCTAATCTCATGTGATTACCTGTTTCTGTGATTTAGCACAGCAAATTAGTCATAAATATCTGAAGCAAGAAATAAATGGCACAGCTTAAGTGGAAAATAAAACATGACATTTTACTAAGGTAGGTTTATTCTATTTCATAATTTCAAAATAACATGAAAAATGTGTCATGTAATCCAATGCAACTCTAATGTGCTTTGGAACACTTCGAAATTTTTTTAAAAATACAGATTGTTATTTAATTGGCAGTGGTGGGGTGTGAAATTGAGTACTTCAACAGCCCCAGAGTGGTGCAAATGAATACAGCTATTGCTGATCTCTGGCCCGCAACTCAAGGAGCAAGGACCTAAGATTCCAGGGCAATGTGCTCTGTAAATATAAATATATAATTGATATTGAAGCTGAAGAAAAAAACTTTCCATGACATCAAAGTTGGAATATGAGATTATCAGTGGATATCAAATTGATTGGCTTATTTAATCATTCATTCACTGATGTCACTGACCAAAGCACTGGAGATTATATATTTTGGGCCAGAAACCCTTCATCACTCTTTTTGTTTGTTTGTTTGTTTGTTGTTTTGGGGGTTTTTTTGGCAGTTTTTGGCCGGGGCTGGGTTTGAACCTACCACCTCTGGCACATGGGGCCAGTGCCCTACTCCTTTGAGCCACAGGCACTGTCCCCTTCATCACTCTTTATACCCCTTACCCTCCTCCACTGATTATTGTAACACTTCACAAAAATGAAATGATGTCAAAAAGCTACAAGTTCTTCTGGATAGCAGACCCGGGAGCTAAGTTTTATCTCAGGTTTGAATCGGGGGAAAGCACAGGTTTCATTCTGAAGAGAAATTTTTATATTTTATAGATGGGTAAAAGTCATTGTTTTAATTGAACTGTCAGTTTCCTCTAAAATCTATCTCCTCTCATCACCACCAAACCACAAAACATTTTAATATAAAAAATAAGACCTGGCCATATTTAGTCCTCTGTTCTCTCCATCATCTCAAGAAGAATAAAACTCTCCATTTAGCAATTGAACTCTAAATGTCATGTTTCATGTGAGTGTATACTACTCATTTCTATTCATATAAATAGATAGCCCATAAGATAAATTACTTCTCATGTGTGTGTTTTCTACACACACACACACACACACACATATGATGAAAACTTTAATTTACAGGAGGGAAAAGTAAGTCTACTATCTAAGCAAAGCATGTCTATTTAGAATTTCTTATTTCTTTTGTTTGGCTGCAAACAACGAAAACTCATCTGAGTCTAGTTTAAACAAGAAGGGAAATTTAGAACAAGGATACTGGGATGTCTCAGGGCCTGAGTAAGAGACCAGGGTGCTTATAGTAAAGACCCATGAAAATAATATTTGGGTATTTTTCATATTTTTTTCTTCCTGCACATGTGATTTGTTCTTTTCTTCGCATTCTTTTCCTTTTTCTTTTTTCTTTTTTTTAACTTCATAGTAGCATTCGTTGCTACCTAGTTGAAAGACTGAGAAATGGCCACTGGTTTGGTGGCTAAATAGCTATCTGATTTCTTCAAGAAAGCATCCAGGAGGACAGTAGGGTCTTTTACCTTAATTCCCAATTTGAGGGAAAGAATTTTGATTACCTAAGCAGGGATTCCAAATGGAATCTTTTAACAGTGGTAGGGGATTTGGTTACATCTACGCTTAGCTGCCCATTGTTCCCATGGGGATAGGCCCAGTAAGATCCACTCAGAAAGAAAGAGATGGGAAAACCTCAAAACACAATCCACTACCAGTATGGGTGATTCCCTGACATCCATTTCAACCAAATTTTTAGACCCCATGCAATTTGGATGGGACTGACCTCAGTTCCGTGAATACTCTGATTTATTTAATCCAGTGACCACAATTCCATTCTCCTTGACAATTGTAACTTAAATGATGGCAGTTCTGAGAAAACATGAGTCAATGATAGAATTTTGCAGGTGATATCTTAAATCATTACTACTTCACACTAAAAAGACACACCCGCACACAGGTACATAGCCAGCCTAGCAGTCAAGGGGAAATAGTCGGTACAAGAGGTCATTTCTTTTAAATACCCTAACAACACTGAATACAAACCATTTGGATTTTCTCTTATGAATCTGATAGGTTAAAAATAACTCATCACATTTCACATCTTCTTGTATATTGACATTTATCCACTTTTGACTTGGCAATAATTCAAGGCAATTAGTACACAGCACCCACCACAATAGCATAACTCGGAAGCTTGTATCTGAGGTAAGACATTTTATTCACATTTTTCAGAGGCATAAATTAGTCTCAGAGTGTCTGTTGACTGGGATTGCACACAGAGATAAGTAGATACATCTGGCTAAAGAAGACAGACAGAAAATAAGCTTCCTTACAGTTTCCAACACATAATGACCAAATTAAAAAGTGCAAATTTTAGCTTGTATATGTGTTGTATACATAAAAAGAATCAATGGTTTGATCAAATGTTCCACTGTACCTTCCTTCAAATTGATGGACGCTTTTGGCCTTGATAGAGCAAATTAGTTTGTATTGGTGATAAATAAAAAGGTGGTTTGCATATCCTTAGCCATTAGTCAAACAAATACTAGTTATGCTAGTAGATTTGAATGTCAAAGAACGGCAAATTCTAAACGTGCCTGTACTATCTCTGATAGTTTACTCTAGCTTCTAAAAGTTTGTGTACTTCAATGAAGCCACTGAGAATCTAGATGGTTTAATTTATGAATAAAATGTGTAGCATGCTGTAGAAACTCTAGCTTCTTAGTACAATACCCAAGGCCCAACGATCAGCTTTGATACAAACTTCATATGAAACACTTTTTATCAAAGCAACTGATAATAGAAATAGCGGAGTATGTGTTGTGTGTTTACTACGTGATAGATCCTGCATGTATTCATTTCACCTTCTTTGGCCCATTTTAATTCATCAAACCAAATGTGTCCATGAGAAAAAAACAGAACAGTAAGAGGAGTTCAGTCTAATGTCAGGGAATTGGCTAATAGAAGCCATGCCACTTTCAGGATACTCATATTCAGTAGATTTGAACATAAACTTGTAATTTTCAATCTTTCCTTTCTGCAAATACAGAGTTCATTCCAATAAGTATTGTATTTGGCCGTGGCAGTCATATAAATTTTCAGCAACTACTTTTCTTTTCATTAAACCTATCCTAGGTTTGCTCATATGTCCTAGGATTATTTTGTTTGAGTATAATATATGATATGTTTATGTAAATACATATAAGGATGTGTGTGTGTACACGCATTGAATAGGAATGTGGGGGTGCAGAAGTTGGGATAGGTTATAGTCTGTTCAAATTGTCATTGAACTTATTTGTTAATGATTGGTTGATTCAAAAATGTTGTTATGATAGAGTTCAAATATATTTTTAATTCAAATAATGTGATATCTCTAGATTTGTTATTGTTGCTAAAGGTTACTTAGGCTATCTTGGATCTTTTTGCATTTCCATAGGAACTTTACAATTATTGTTCTATGTCTGTCATATCATACTGATATGTTGAGAGAGATTACATTGAATCTATACATTGCTTTGGGTAATCTAGACATTTTAACAATATTAATTCTTCCAGTTATGAACACAGGATATCTTTCCATTTGTTTGTGCCATCTTCAATTTCTTTCATCAGTGCTTTATAGTTTTCGGTGTGGAGATCTTTTACTTTTCTGGTTAAGTTTTTTCCTCAGTATTTTATTATTTTTATAACTGTTGTATATAAAATTTCTTTTTTAATTTCTTTATTCAGAAGTTTGCTATAGAAATGCTACTGATTTGTGTTTGTTGATTTTTTACTTTGTAAATTTATTAAATTCATTTATTAGTCCTAACATTCTTTTGGTGGAGTCTTTAATGTTTTCTCTAACCATGTCACCTGCAAACATGGAAAATTTATTTGACTTTTTTCCAATTTGGATGACCTTTATTTCTTTCTCTTGTTTAAGGGCTCTGGCTAGAACTTTCATTACTGTGTTGAATAAACATGATGGAAGTGGGCATTGTGGTCTTGTTCCAGATCTTAGAGGAAAGCTTTCAATTTTTCCCACAGTTCTCTATAATCTTAGCATGGGTTGTCATATATGGATTTTATTGTGTTGAGGTATATAGCTTCTATGACCAATTTGTTGAGAGTTTACATCAAGGAATGGTAAGTTTTAGTGAATTTTTTTTAGAATATACTGACATGATCTTATAATTTTTGTCTTTGATTCTGTTAATATGATATATCATATTTATCAATTAGCATATGTTGAACTATCCTTATGTTCCTGGACAAATCCCACTTGATTATGGTGAATTACCTTTTTAATATGTTCTTGAATTCAGTTTGCTAGTATTTTATTGGGCATTTTTCATCAGAGATAATATCTTGTAGTTTTTTCTTTTTGTTCTAGCCTTGTATACTTTTGGTATCCGAGAAACGTTGCCATCCTAAATGAGTTAGGAAAGATTTTGAACTCTTCAATTTTTTGGAATAGTCAGATTTAAAATTGGTGTTAGTTCATTTTTTAATGAACTAACACCAATTTGGTAGAATTTAGCAATGAAGCCAACATATCTTTGGCTTTTCATTGATGGGTGACTCTGTACTACTTTTTTATCTTCTTACCTGTTATTGGTCTGTTTAGTTTCTGCTTCTTCATGATTCAATATTGGTAAGTTGTATTAATATACACCTAAGAATATGTCTGTTTCTTTTCTTTTCTTTTCTTTTTTTTTAGAGACAGAGTCTCACTTTATCACCCTCAGTAGAGTTCATGGCATCACAGCTCACAGCAACCTCCAACGCCTGGGCTTAGGAGATTCTCTTGCCTCAGCCTCCCAAGTAGCTGGGACTACAGGTGCCTGCCACAATGCCCGGCTATTTTTTTTTTTGTTGCGGTTTGGCTGGGACTGGGCTCGAACCCACCACCCTCAGTATATGGGGCCAGCGCCCTACCCACTAAGCCACAGGTGCCACTTAAATGTATCTGTTTCTTCTACATTTTCCAATTTGTTGGCATATAGTTGTTCACAGTAGTGTCTATTGATCCTTTGTATTTCTGTGGCATTGGACATAATTTTTTCATTTTTTGTTTTGATTTTATTTATTTGAAATTTCTTTTTTTCTTAGTCATGGTATAAGTTTGTTGATCTTATTTATCTTTTAAAAAAATCCCTTTTATTTCATGGATATTTTATATTTTTACCTTCTTTTTTATTTCTTCTCTGATCTTTACTGTTTCTTTCATTCTATTTATTTTAGTTTTTAACAAATTCTTACTTTTCTAGTTCCTTGACAGGGTGACAATTTTTGAGATCTTTGTACTTTTTTAAGGTAGGTGTTCACCATAGACTATGGTATGTTGTGTGGCCATTTACTTGTATCAAGGATTTTTATAATTTCCTTTTTAACTTATTCATTGATTTATTGGTTGCCTATAAGCATGTTGTTTGATTTCCATATATTTGTACAGTTTCCAAACTTCTTCATGTAGCTTTAGTCTGTTGTGGTCAGAAGCAATACTTAATATGATTTTAACATTTTAAAAATTTGGTTAAAACTTGTTTTGTTGGCCCGGCAACTGTGGCTCAATAGGCTAAGGCGCCAGCCACGTAACCTGAGCTGGCAGGTTCGAATCTAGCCCAGACCCGCCAAACAACAATGATGGCTGCAACCAAAAAATGGCCGGGCTTTGTGGCGGGCACCTGTAGTCCCAGCTACTTGGGAGGCGGAGGAAAGAGACTCACTTGAGCCCAGGAATTGGAGGTTGCTGTGAGCTGTGATGCCACAGCACTCTCTCCAGGGTGACAGCCTGAGGCTCTATCTCAAAAAAAAAGGACTTGTTTTGTTTCCTAACAAATGATTTATCCTAGGGATTTTGAAAGATTTCTGTTATTTTTTGAATAAATTTTCTACCCTTTTCCTATATCTAAAGTGTCTTAAAAACCAACAACTCTTAATTTTTCCCTTTTGAAGCTATATTATAAATCTTGTAAGTGTTCATTGTTTCTTTAATTTTTTTTCTTTTTTCTTGTTTGTGTATTTTCAAACAGTCTGTGTTGAGCTTACTAATTCTTTCTTCTTTTAGATCAATTCTTCTACTGAGACTCTCTAATGCAGTTTTCAATATGTTCATTGCATTTTCACCTGTAAGATTTGTTTGATTTCTTTAATAATTTCAATCTCTCTGTCAAATTTCTCTCATAAATTTCTAAGTTTTTTCTCTGGGTTTTCATGAAATTTATTGAGCTTCCTCAGAATAGCTATTTTAGTTTTCCTATCTGAGAGGTAACACATTTCTATCACTGAAGGGTTGGTTTTAGTCATTTTGTAACATACTATTTCCATTTCTATGAATGTTCTTGATACTTGTGGATGTACATCACTGTCTGGGCATTGAAATATTAGGCATTTATTCTATGTGTTTGCATTGGCCTTGTTTGCATTCATTCTTCTTCAGACGACATTCCAGGAATTCAAAGGGGACTTACTGTTGTGCTCCCTAAGCTCTAAGCATATGGTCACTGGAGCTGTTTTAGCTGTAGAGGCCACCTACCCCTAAATTTTCTGAGATTCTCTTAAATAATCTAATATCCCTATTAGATTAGATTTGGGGATGATAGGGAGAGTTCTCCATGTTCCTGGGCAAATGCCCTCATTCATTTCCTTCTCCTTCTCCCAAGCAAGAATCTCTATGCTGTGCTACTTGGAGTTGGGGGCACAGTGAGGAGAGGATGTTTACAACAGTATGTTGGATCACAACAGAACTCGACAATCTCTCAGACTTGTACCACCCCAGGACTCACCAAAGGACTATGGTCACTAAACCCTGGCACTAGTCAGGCAGTAATGAGGCGAGCCAGGACTAGAGTTTGTTTTTCTCCAATGGTGGATTCCCTTCTATACCAGGAAAGGTCTAGGAGCTCCATCTTGGACCTCAGTCTGGAATCAGAGGCTATGGGCTCTGCCTGCTGACATGTTTTACTGTGGCAAGGCAAGTCTTGGTTCTTCTCCGAAACAGACCCATTCTCTCCCCAAGCTGTGCTGCCTGGGGTTGAAGGAAGGATAGTACAGGAATCATGACAGTATCCTGCCTATGCTCTTTAATGTGCCTTATTATGCTAAAATCAGTTACTATGCTCACTCTTATGGTTTCTTTAGCTCTTAAGAAGGTGTTTTCCCATGAGGATAGTTATTCAGTTTGATGTTCTTGTTTGAGGAAAATTAATGAAAAGTTCTATTCCCCATCATGTTTCACCTACTCAACAAATGTCTCTCTTTTTTTTTAGGATATAGTGCCATACATTTCTCATTTGGGGGGAGACTTCACTATTTTGAAGTACTCAAGCATAATGCTGAAGAGCTCTCTAGTGTGTTCCTAATTGTGAGAAAGCTGTGATGGGCCCTGTGGAAAATATATTTGTATTAGATTAGCTTTATTCAAGCATTAGTTATACTGCTGTTAGTTATAAATTTAATGCTAGATTAGTTAACAATATATATTAAATTGTCTTTAAACAGAAAACAATACTCTAAAAGGTTATGTATTATAATTGGTTGATAAGAATGTTACTAACAAAGTTTCACAGAAACTGAACCCTGCACAGGTATTTCCCCCAGGAACTATGGCTCAGAATTTGCTAATTCAGTATTCATGCATCTTTCTAGAACACAGATGCCTATCATAAAAGAGGAGAATCAACTTTAGCTACATCCAAAAACAAGGTAGAATTTCCTTTGTTAGGTAAACTCCTAAACATTTCATCTTCTTTGGCACTACTGTGAATGGAACAGAGTCCTTGACTGTTTTTTCAGCTTGACTATTGTTGGTATGTATAAAGGCTACAGATTTATGAGTGTTGATTTTGTAACCTGAGATGCTGCTATATTCCTTGATCATTTCTAAGAGTTTTGCAGTAGAAACCCTGGTGTTCTCCAGATAAGATGTGAAAATTTTCTATAAAGAGAACTATGAAACTCTAAGAAAAGAAATAGCTGAAGATGTTAACAAATGGAAAAACATACATCTCATGACTGGGAAGAATCAAAGAATCAACATTGTTAAAATGTCCATACTACCCAAAGCAATATACAATTTTAATGTAATTCCTATTAAAGCTCCACGGTCATACTTTAAAGATCTCAAAAAAATAATACTTCATTTTATATGGAATCAGAAAAAGCCTCAAATAGCCAAGACATTACTCAGAAATAAAAACAAAGC
>CAUYON010185180.1:0-13496 GCA_963573935.1 Arctocebus calabarensis
CCCCAACCTCTGGGGGTGCCTGGTTGGGTGATTAGGTCAGCAGCTCTTTGCCAGCCTGTTTGGACACAGTACCCCACCTCCACCAAGTAGAGAGGGAAGACAAAAATGCAGTAAATCAAATCAAAACAAGCAAACCGAAAACTTTACGGGATATGATTGGGGAAAAAGACAATTACTATGGGTAGAAACACTAGCAAAATTGAAGTCTAATTGTTGAAAAAGACAACAATGGAAAATTATATTTAAACTAGAAAAATGAAGAAATAAAAGAACAAAAAGAAAAGAAAAAAAAATTTTTTTTTTTAGACAGAGCTTCAAGCTGTCACCCTGATAGATTGCTGTGGCATCACAGCTCACAGCAATCTCCAATTCCTGGGCTCAAGCGAGTCTCCTGTCTCTGCCTCCCAAGTAGCTGGGAATACAGGCGCCTGCCACAATACCCAGCCATTTTTTGGTTGCAGCCGTCATTGTTGTTTGGCGGGCCTGGGCTGGATTCAAACCCGCCAGCTCAGGTATACATGGCTGGTGCCCCAGCCCGTTGAGCCACAGGCACCGAGCCAAGAAAAAAAAAAATCTTTAAGGAAAATGTTGAAATTAAAAACAAAACAACAATAATGAAAACAAACAAAAAACAACAACAACAACAAAAACCCCACAAAACAAAACAAAACCAAAAACAAAGCAGTACATATATCTTGCTGATATTGTCTGGGCAAGAGGTGATCTTCTGGGGTATGATATGTTAATCACAATGTTGATATGGCTGAACAAAATGGAGACCGGAGACCTCTAATGATTTCTCAAAACCCACAGGGTGGAGAGCTTAAATCCTCCTCAGCCTGCTTAGAAGGCACTTTAAATTGCTAACTTGGGCTAAGTAGAAGCTTTCCCAGGAATGTGCTTGTCACTGGGATCACTCCTTAAGTGGCTATCCACTTACCCAGTGTGCCAAAACCAATCTCACCCTATGCCCCTGAGGGCTAAGGCTGCAAGGTGTCTCAGTCCCCACCTTTAGGCTGCTCAGTCACTAGATTACTTGCTCCTGCCCGATGCTTGTTCTGCGACCCTGAGGGTGGAGCTCGCTGGGGCAGTTCTCCTACGATGGCTCCGCATGGCCCACAACTAAACACTGGTAGCTCTGTCTGGCTTGGTAGTTCAGTCCAGAGCCCCAGACAACAAAGACCTCCACACTCTTGCCCCAGTTCTCCCAAGGCAGTTCAACTGAGTGCCAAGTCCAAAAGAAACCCAAACAGCTCACAGATAAGGCCTTTCCAATTTGCAATCTCACTGCTGCTGTAGCTACAACTGCTAGCAGGATTAGACCAAACGAATACACGCAACCACTTGCCAGATCTCCAGTGCTTTTGCCTTCCTCAGGGGGTCCAGAAGTCTCACGCTGTCTCCCTGTGTCCCCAAAGGGATGTTTCTGGGCTTGGCTAATTTTTTAAAATAGTTTTTATAAAGTTGTTGTTATAGAATTATCTTCCTGCCTCAACCTCCCAGAGTGCTAGGATTATAGGCATGCATGTTGATACCTGGCCAAGATTGCCTTTCTAACAAGACAGTATCCATGTAGAAAAAAAGAAAAATAGAAAAGAAAATCTGACTCTGGGCAGCGCCTATGGCTCAAAGGAGTAGGGCGCCAGCCCCATATGCTGGAGGTGGTGGGTTCAAACCCAGCCCTGGCCAAAAACTGCAAAAAAAAAAAAAGAAAGAAAATCTGACCCTTATTAAGAAAGAAAGAAAATCTGACCCTTATTTCCACATCATCAACAAAAATAAACTTCAGGTAAATTGGAATTCCCAAAATTAAAAACATAATAAAGTCTTTAAAAAATAATACAAGGGACTATCTTCATGATAGACATAAGGGTAGGAAAAGATTTCATAAGATGCAGAAGGGAAGACTGTTCCATATTAAGCCCTTTGCTGATTGAAAGATACTAGTAATTTGGGCACAGTGGCTCACACCTATCATCCTAGCACTCTGGGCAAGGTGGGAGGATTCCTTGAGGTCAGGAGTTCAAAACTAGCCTGAGAATGAGATTCCATCTCTACTAAAAGAGAAAAATTAGCAGGTGTGGTGTCCACCTGTAGTCCCAGCTACTCAGGAGTCTGTGGTAGGTGAGTCTCTTGAGGCCAGGAGTTTGAGGTTGCGGTGAGCTAAGATGATGCCACTGTTCTTTAGCCAGGGAAACAGAGTGAGACCCTCTTTAGAAACAAACAAATAAACAAACAAATAAAATAACAAACAAATCAACAAAAAACAAATAAGCAAACAAATCACTAGTAAGAGAGTGAAATGATAAGCCACAGAATGAGGCAGATACATGAGGTTTGTCTGGAAAGTATCCAATCATGTACGTCTCTATTTTTCTTATTACAAGGCTGTATACTTTCCAGACAGCCATGATATTCCACACATATAACTAGTAAGAAAGAGTGCCTAGAAATCAATAAGAAAAAGATATCATTTTAAAAAAGTAAAATACTTCAACAGACACATCACAGAAAAGGAAGTCCAAATGGTGAATATACTTAAGGAAAGGGGTTCAGTTTTACTAATCAGAAAAAACTACAGTGAGATTCCATCACACATCCATCAGATAGCTACAAAACCTTAAAAAGCCTGGCAGCACCAGATTTGGTTAGGGTATAGTGCAAGAGGAACTCTCTAATCCTATTGATGGAAGTATAAATTGGCACAACTACTTTGGAAAAATGACATTTGCTAGCAAAGTTTAAGTAAGATATGCATGCCTTTTGACCCAGAAATTTCTGTATAAGAATTTATTCAGTCATTATATATGAAATGCCCTATTTTGGGCTCGGCGCCTGTGGCTCAACGGGCTAAGGCGCCAACCATGTACACCTGAGCTGGCGGGTTCGAATCCAGCCCGGCCCGCCAAACAACAATGACGGCTGCAACCAAAAAATGGCTGGGCGTTGTGGTGGGCACCTGTAATCCCAGCTACTTGGGAGGCGGAGGCAAGAGACTCGCTTGAGCCCAGGAATTGGAGGTTGCTGTGAGTTGTGATGCCACGGCACTCTCTCCAGGGTGACAGCTTGAGGCTCTGTCTCAAAAAAAAAAAAAAAAAGAAAAGAAAGAAAGAAATGCCCTATTTTGAATCTACAGTTTAGTTTATTATGTCTCAAACAAGAAGCAGTGCAATTAATCAAGGTAAGCGCTGAAACTGTCAACACAGTTTTGCCATCTCAACAGTAGCTTATTTATGCCAGTAATGAAGAAGCCTGGAGAGTGAGTGGCAATGAACCTGCAAAAGGCCTTTTCCACAGCTTGTTGAGAATTGAATATCTTTCCTTGCAAGAAGTGGTCAAAAGGCTAGAAGGAGAACTTCTCAGCTGGTGCAAGTTCTGGTGAATACAGTGGATGACAGAGAGTTCCAAGTCCAGCTTCTGTATTGTCAGCAGCATTGTCTTGCAAGAGGAACAGCCTGTGGCTAGTGACCAGTCTCGACTGCTTAATCATAAGCATCCTCATTTTGTCCACCTGATTGCAGTAGACATCTGTTGTAATCTACTGACCAGGTTTCATGAAGCTGAAGCAGATAATGTGTAATGCTAACACTAGACTATCAAACAGACACCAGGAACTTTTTCTGATGGATATTCTGTTTTGGACTGTGTTTTGGCACTTCATTTTTATTCGACCATTGTGCCAAACACTTGAGATTGTCAAAAAGAATCCATTTTCATTGCATGTAACAATATGGTGTAGAAATGGTTCACCTTTTGTCGTGAAAGCAAATAAGAGCACGCTTTGAGACAAAGCTTCTCTTCTGAGGCTCGTTTAATTCATGCAGAACCCATCTATCCTGCTTGTTTATGGTGCTGACTTATTTCAAATGGTCCAGTACTGTTGGAATAATAATGCCAAATCTTGCTGCTAATTCACCCATAGGTTGAGATAGATTCACTTCCACTATAGCTTTCAGTTCATCATTATACCTTGATCTCATGTCGCCCATATGGTGCATTTTCAAGATTAAAATCACCAGCACAGAACTTCTCAAACCAATGACACACTGTGTTCAGGAGCCACATCCTTCCCCCTTTGTTGATAATTTGAGGTGTCAGTGCTGCATTGGTCCTCATGGTAGAAGTCATCTAAGAAAATAACATGACAATTTTTTTTCTTTTTTTAGCAATATAGTTGCCCAGGCTAGAGTGCCAGGGTGTTAGCCTTGCTCACAGCAACCTCAAACTCCTGGATTCAAGCCATCTTCCTGCCTCAGCCTCCCAAGTAGCTGGGACTACAGATGTCCACCACAATGCCCAGCTAATTTTTATGCTTTTAGTAGAGACAGAGTCTCACTCTTTCTCAGGCTGATCTTGAAATCCTGAGCTCAAGTACTCTTTCTGTCTTAGCCTCCCCGAGTGCTAGGATTTAGAGGTGTGAGCCACCACTGATCCGGCCAATAACATGAGTTTTTGACTTATTCATGGTTTCACAAACCTTGCTCTAAAAATATTTGAAAGATAACCAAAAGCCAAAACATGCATTTGAAAGACTGACAATGTACCTTCGTAATAAAAACAAAACAAGAAGTGTCAAAGTGAAATGTCAGAGGTATCAACTGTCAAACTTAGTACTTATGGAAGTCGGACATTTCATACTTGATAACCTAAATATATGGCCAATGTTTATAGCCGAGCAGTATTGTCTGCAATAGCATGAAACTAGAAAGAATCTGCATGTCCATCAATAGTAGAATGGAGAAACCATGATATATTTATATTATGGAATATTACGTAGCAACAGAAATTAACCTGTCCACATGCAACAACATAAATGAAACTCATAATCAATGAACAATTTTGAGCAAAAAGAAAAAAAAAAGCCATATAAAAAAGAATAAACACTACATGATTCCAACTATGTGACATTTAAGAAACTAGCAAAGCAAGCTACCTAGCCTAGGCTTGCAGACCCAGGTAGGATGTGACTCCTGTAATCATCGGGGTAGCACATAGTGCTGGGGAGAAAGAAGGCTGTAATTAGGACGGGCACATGGGGGTGCTTCAGTGGTGCTGGTAATATTCTTTTTCTTGATCTATGTTGATTACCCATGTGATCAGTACATAAGAATGATCACTCTATATTCATCTGGATCCATCAGTTGTATGTACTTTCCTGGGTATTGTGTTTCAGAATAAAAAAAGATGAAAAATAATATACATTAGATTTGGGCAGCACATCAAGAGACGCTTTGCTATAGGTCAACTCCATCAAACAGATCAGATGTCTTTCATATCCACCCTCAGATAAGGCGATTGAATCTGACTGAGGGCTTTAAATGACTCATTAAAGCCATTCAGTGGTAATCATCAGAACCCGGAACAGGACCTAGACCTCACACCTCTCAGGTAAAGACTCTTTCCAATTTACTTTACATTTCTCTCAGCCTAAACATGAGTAGTTCAGTTTACGAAGAGAAAAGCAACGTGGTTGAAAGAAGCATTTTCCCGGTGGCCTGAGTCATGACTGGGACTGTCCTCATCCTTTTCCTCGGGGTCCCAGCGCTGCACTGGTGATCTAGGCAGCATGAAGAGCTGGGACTGGAGGGAAAATCCTGAAGCTTCCAACAGCTTCCCAGGGGCTTCTGAGGCTCTTTAGGGTTTGGTGCTCTGCCTTCCTTGTTCTGCTGTGCATTGCCTGGCTGGCCCTTCTGGACCTACAAGCCCTGGCTGGTGTGCCCAGCTCTTTGTGATTTGTATGTTCTATTACCTCCCAGTCAAGAAGAGAACTAACTAAAAGAGACAGAGTACAAGCTTGGAGCGGACAAAAGCCCTAAGAATCAGGTCCATAGGCACTATACTCCCAGATGTTTGGAGCTGAATAGAGGTCCCATTCCTTAACCCATAGCAGTCCCCAGATCAGTAGATGGACTTTCTAAGTCACTAATGCTTGGTGAAGGGAGAGATGAATGTGGGCTATCTGGGCCAAGAAGTTACATTTGAACTGGGTCTTGAATGATGAAAAGGCATTGATAAGCGGAAAAAGAACAAAGAATATTCCAACATGGGCAGTGGGAGCCATGGGAAACTCCAGGCCAGTTTTGGGAACAGCCATCAATTTGACCTTATCAAATCATTCATGTGGGAGTGTATCAGCTAGGGCTTAATCAGGGTGTCTGGACATAGCTCTGTGAAGCTTCCTTGTGGCCTGTGGTTCTTGGACTTCACAGTGAAGGCTCCTGTGCAGCTAGCCTATGCCTCCTCTGCGGGGCCCGGTCCAAGTGCGGTGCTCAGTAGCTTTGCCCAATCTCCCTTGGACCATCAGGCTATCAGCAGTGTTCTTCCCTGTGCCATCTGGGTTCCAGATGACGGTTCTCCCAGACGTCCTGGTTTGCATTTTGTAACAGGTTGAAGTGTATTATTTCATCCTGGCTGTCCCACAATCCCAACCCTTATGTAGTTGTCCCCTCCTGGTCTCCCATATTTTTAGCAACCAATGTAATTAATGTGCTGTCTAATGTGTTTTCTTGGAACTATGATTATGCTCAAGGTATCTCAAAGCTTTTTACAGTAATTACTGGGAAAAGGCTTGGAAAGCATTAACTGTGCATGTGGAGCGAGCTATAATCTGGTCCTTGGACACTCAGATATTAAAAATTCTCCGACTGTGTCTGCCTTCATTTGCATTTCCAAATTTTCAGGTTAAAGGACCTTTCAGTTGATTGAATAATGGGTTAATGGAATCCTCTCTTTAATTAAATCCAGATTGTCTCTTTGTGAAAGTGCACACTTGACAGTTTCTATCTGAATCATTCTAATTGCATTCTGAAGGTGCTGTTGAGGCCACCTTGAAGAGGTGATTGTCCTGTGGGTAGAAACTGTGCCCGTGGGAGAGTAACAAGTCCAGGAACACTCAGAGGATGTCCAGTTCCCACTTATAGCTATAATGAGGGACCTGCTTTGTCTTGCTGACCACCATATATTCTGTGCCTAGAACGTTGACTGCTATTGTTCCCAGTGCTGGGTCCCTTGATGCTTAATAACTATTATTTGAACAAATGAATTAATGAGTGATTAATTTGCAGCTGTGTTGTGTTCTGACAACTCAGTGGAGAAGTCTGGTTGGTCACTTGGCGATAGTTTTTACCATATATTTCAAAATATGGGACTAGTATAAATTGAAACTAGAGCATGAGAAGGTTCTGATGTAGGAAAAAGTAGGCATGAGTGGCTCTCATATCTCTCCAATATTTGCCCCCATAATGAGCATCCTGTGGTGACTGGTGGCCTATCTCCTCAAAAAACTCTATGCCTTGCCCATCTCATTCCTCCATCAGCGATGCGGTATGTCAAAGTCTTTTATATGAAATGCTCTCTTATGGGAGGTGACTATGGCTCAAGGAGGAGGGCACCGGAGGCGGCGGGTTCAAACCTGGCCCCAGCCAAAAACTGCAAACAAGAAGAAAAAAGAAATGCTCTCTTATTTCCAGCTCTGCCTTACTAAAACGCACTGCTCCCACTAGCCATGTATCTCTGTGCTTAATTATAATCTTGTAAAACTGTACTATCAATCCTTGACTACAGAGAAACACTGTGTGGTGGTGGGAAAAGCAGTCTGGGTCTGCCTTCCATAGCAAGTTAGACATAAAATATAACGCACATTATTTTTTTAAATGCATGGTTAAGTTTATGAGAGAGAGAAAAGTGAATGTTTTGTTATCCACCAGGAAAATAATGATCAAAACCACAAAGAGACCTCCCTTTACACTTTACACCCACTAGGATGGATGTCATAGAAAACAAACAAAAACAGAACACAGATGTTGGTGAGGGTTGGAGGATGTGGAAAAACTGGAACCCTTATACATTACTGATGAACATGTGAAATGGTAAAGCCACTGTGGAAAGGTGTGGCAGGTCTCCCAAAAGTCAAACAGAATTACTATAGGATTCAGAAATCTCACCCAAGAGAATTGAAAACACATGTTCAAACAAAAACTTGTATCTAAATGTTGTTAGCAGCATTATTTATAGTTGGCCCTCTGTGTGTGTGGGTCTTGCATCCTTGGTTTTAACCAAAAATAAATAAATAATAAAAATAACACACATTTTAAAAACATAGTAGAATGATCATTTACACAGCACTTACCTAGAGATTATAAGCCACCTAGAGATGGTTTAAAGAACACAGGAGGATGGGCATAGATTCTATGGAAATACTGTACCATTTTATACCAGGGACCTGAGCATGTGGATTTTGGCATGGAGCGGGAATATGCTGGAACCAATTCCCCCATGGACACCAAGGGATGACTATAATAGTGTCCCCTGGTGGAAACAACACAAATATCTATCAACTAGTACATGGGTAGACAAAAGGTAATACAACCATGCAATGGAATATTGAAAGAATATCTCAGGCTATATTTCCCACCACCAAAGTTGACGACCAGGTACACTGCATAGAGCTCTGCCTACCAGGACAATCAAGTTATAAGTGGAGTTGCAGTGGGGCAGCAGACCGTTTTGGACTTACAGAAACAAATCAAGGCATTCCACTTATGAACCAACCCCAGTTTTTTCCTGTTTCCATTAGCTGGTCAGATGGAACTCCTCAGGAGGTCCCATGTCTGAGCTGGGGGAGAAGTGTTGGTACAACAGAGGTAGGTGGCACTGGGGTTTGGGACACACAGTAGTGTAAATTATTTGAGCTCTGCAGTTTTATTTGGGCCCAATTCCAAATGTACCAGTTCTACCATGCAATGGATTTCCACCGTGCCTCTCAAGCTTATGACTTGTCAGACGTGACAGGACTTTGTTTATATGGTCAGATCTAGTCATATAATCACCCGATGCCCCGTGGTCTTACACTCAGTTTCTACTAGGGCTTGATGGCATGCAGGGGGATGTTGTTTAGAAACTTTAGATGGTAGCCATTTCTCTCCTGTGGACAGAAAATCCTCTCTCCAGAACCTCAGGATCTGCTCCTTTCCTAAAAGAACTTGCCAGAGATTCCATGCAGCACCTTTATCTACCACAGATACCTCTAGCCCCAATGACTCTACAGGATTATCCGACCTTGACAGAACTGCTTTTGCCACAGCCTGGACCTGCCAATAAATGAAATCAAGCAATATTCCCAACCACGGTACATGCTGTCTTCAAAATCCAAAGAGACCTTACAATTACTATGCTCCCTTTTTAGTGCTAGGAGGTGCAAGGCACCATAGTTTCTCCTTTACTTGGTGGAGAAATTCCAGCATACTCCAGGAGACCACTGGACACCTGAAAACTTCACTGGTGTGGAAGGCTTCCTGAATTTTTGAAGGACTTCTCTCTTACCTGCTGGCATTCAGGAGTTTTACTAGGGCTTCCAGAACGCTTATCACTTCCTCTTTAACCAGATCAGATTAGTGTGATTTCATCAGTGTGGTGGCCCAGCATGAAGTTCTGTGGAATACAACATGCTCAAGTTCCGGCTAGGCACCAGTAGCTCAGTGAGTACAGAGCTGGCCACATACACTGAGGCTGGTTGGTTCAAGCCTAACCCAGGCCTGCTAAACAACAATGACAACTGTAACCAAAAAATAGCTGGGTGGTGTGGTGGGCGCCTGTGGTCCCAGCTACTTGAGAGGCTTAGGCAAGAGAATCACTTGAGCCCAACAGTTTGAGGTTGCTGTGAGCTATGATGCCATGGCACTCTACTGAAGGCAACACAGTGAGACTCTTGTCTCAAAAGAAAGAAAGAAAAAGATGCTCACGTTCCCTTTGGACTATATTGTGTCAGTGAGTAAGGGAATTGACCCAGCCATGGGCAAAGCCAGTGAATGTGTCCTGCTCTCTGTTTTAGGTAAATGCAAACTTCTGTTGACCTGCTTTCCTAATGGAGATTATTTTATTTAAAAATTTTTATTATATTAATATATTTTTTTAAGAGATGAAGTCTCATTCTGTCACCCAGGCTGGA
This sequence comes from Arctocebus calabarensis, assembly GCA_963573935.1. Lineage (NCBI taxonomy): Eukaryota > Metazoa > Chordata > Mammalia > Primates > Lorisidae > Arctocebus > Arctocebus calabarensis. The sequence goes on from CAUYON010185180.1 coordinate 9,947, forward strand.
GTAAAATGGCATAATCTTAGCTCACTGTAACCTTGAATTCCTAGGCTCAAGCAATCCTCCCACGCTGGCCTCCCAAAGTGCTGGGATTACAGGAGTGAGCCACTGTTCCTGGCCCTGACAGAGACTAAGAATAATGTACTCACCAGCTCAACAGATGCAAACCATGCACCATATGCTATGTTGATTTTTTCAGTACAGATACCAAAGATGGCACAACAGCTGGGATTGGGACTACCACTTATTTAAATTTATAATAGTCTACCACCATTTGCCTTGATCCATCTGATTTTTAGGTTCTTAAAAATGGTAGAAATCTCTGCTATTCCACTCATGATGCAGTATTACTTCTGATTTATCATTTTGGTTGGGGTTAGGTAGTTCAAGGGGCTTCAATCTGACCTTTCATACTATAATAACTTTTACCCTATAGGTCAGGGAACAAACTACTAATTATAGTCATCTCGATATGCCATCAGGGAATATGAACTTAGACCAGGACTTCATGTAACATCTGGCCTCTATATAACGCAATCCTAAGCATAGCAGCCACGATGACATTTTGAACCCCCACAGTATCAATGTCAGCTCAGACCCCGTACCCAGTAGCCTTTAAAAGATCTGGATGGGGCTGGGTGCAGTGGCTCACACCTGTAATTCTAGCACTGTGGGAGGCCGAGGTGGGTGGATTGCCTGGGGAGCTCATGAGTTTGAGACCAGCCTGAGCCAGAGCAAGACTGTGTCTCTAAAAATAGCTGGGCATTGTGGTAGGTGCCTTTAATCTCAGCTACTTGGGAGGCTGAGGTGAGAGAATCACTTGAGCCCAAGAGTTTGAGGTTGCTGTGAGCTGTGATGCCAAGGTAGTCTCTGTGAGACTCTGTCTCAAAAAAAAAAAAAAGATCTGGACAACCACACATGGTGGCTCATGTCTATAATCCTAGCACTTTGGAAGGCTGAGGCAGGAGGATCATTTGAGGCCACGAGTTCTAGACTAGCCTGAATAAAAGCAAGACCCTGTCACTACAAAAAAAAGGAAAATCAGCCAACATTGTTGTGTGGACCTGTAGTCTCAGCTGCTCAGATGGTTGAGGTAGGAGGACTGCTTGAGCCCAGGGGTTTGAGATTGCTGTGAGCTATGATGGTACCACCACACGCTAGCCCCAGCAACAGAGTGAGACTCTGTCTTAAAACTAAAACAAAAATAAACAAACAAGCAAAAACCCTGAATAGTCCCTTGTACTCATTCTGCAACTACTGTGACAAATGACTGTAGGTCGGTTTAGAGTAAGGATTGAGGTAACACTTGCTGCATAAACTTGATTTGACATTGCAGGGTCCTTCTTCAAGGGGCACAGCCCCTTCCATCAAGTGCTCTAAAAACTGGCTCAGGTCTGGAGAACAGTGAGCAATCGTAATAGTTTCCCATTGCAATCAATCTTCTGTTCATCTTCTCTTCGCCAAATTTGATCACATAAGTTAAGCCACATTCTCATTGACAATCCACTTATCTTACCCCTAGAATTTTGTTTATTAGCCATCACTCTGGAGCCCCGTGGGTCAGGGCCCTTGATTTCCTCTGGCCTTGCTGTTCATCATGGTAATTACACCCACATTGTCTCTGACAGTTAAGTGCTGCCCCCTGGCCTGTGCTATTCCTGAATCACATCATCTCATTGACACTGGGAACTCTAGTTCCATAGAACATCTCGTGCCATCAACCCTGGCCTACAGAAGACAGTCACCACTGAACCCCCTCACTGGCATATGCCTCATTATTTTATGAAAGAAGTATCTTTTGGGCTCTCCCAGAGAACGTAGGCAGCTAGAGGGTTCTCTGGAATTCTGTAATATATCCTTCTAGCTTGCTCATCTTTCCGAGGCTTTTGACCTCCTCCTCCTCATAGCTCTGCTGTGATTTCCTATAGACCATCACTGATTCCAAGCTTGAAGGAGCCACTTCCTATTAGAGCCAGCTCCTGGCATCCCTCAGGATGTTAAATCCAAAGCCACAGGCACATCTCCATATCCAGCTTTATTTTCCAACCTCCTTGGTCCAACAGTCTTGGAATCTATTCCCACATGTTTTCCCACATATTAGTCATATTCAGCAGCTCTTTTGTTGAATAATCCCTTTTATTTCATGTCAAGAGCAGAACTTCCTGCCTGAAGCCATGCTGAGACTTGACCCTCATTACCAATCTAGAAGCAAGGAGGTTGCTGTACTCACAAGTGGAAGTGGAGCAGGGGAAAAGCACACCTGCTGGCTCAGAGAGCTCCAGCTTCTTGAAAACATCTACCCAAATATCCCATATACCAGGGCCTTGAGCTCACCTTACCAGGGCCCTGATTTTGGCACAGGAGACTTGTTATATAGAGCTGTGGATTCATCTTCCTTTGTAACTCCACCATTTTTGCAATCAAATCGTGGCCTGATTTTTAGCTCAACCTCTCCCCTAGCTGTAGGAGATGTGGATCACTAAACATTGCCATGAGGCCCTGTGGCCCTCACAATATATCTAGAGTTGATAGTAAGCTGATGTGAGCTAGCTATTTTGCGCGGGAGTGGGGGTTGGCAGTTAACATTAGCCAACCAACTCTGCCATCCCTGTAATTAACATTGCTACCTTATCTTTCCATGCTAGTGCTGTTGAATAAGCATTGCCTCCCTTTCCATCTGTATCCCATCCCGGCCTACAGATGAGAGTTCTGTGAAATGTGATGCTGTAGCAGAGAGCTGGTATTACCACCCCACTTACCACTGGCTGACATCTGGTTGGAAAATGATGCGATTTCAGAATCATTCTGAGGATCTGCTTCATAAGATCACTTTTCAAGCCACTTTTCTTAGAATGAGAAAAGGATTTGAGTGCAAGGGGCTTATTTGAAAGGTGTTCCCAAATAACAGAAGTATGGAGATACAGAAGAGAGACAAGGTAGGGAAAGGCACCATTAAGGCTGCATTAATGAGCGGGTTTCCACTGTGGACATCTGAGAGTCACCCCCTCTCCTCCCATTCACTACTGGCTAAGAATCAGTCCCCAGGACAGTCACTCTCAGCACCTCAGCCTCGCCTAAAGCCCACAGGTAGAAAAATACAGGTGTTTACAGTGGGATGCTCTGAGTTTGTATGGCACTGATGAATAGTAATAGGATATGGCTGTGTCACTAACACATATATACTAGGCTAGAAAAAAATTCTCTACACAAAGGGAGTTTATCTTTCTTTGCTTGGGGAAAAAAAGTTATCCTTTGAAAATTTGTGCCTGTGGCTCGGCACCCGTGGCTCAATGGGCTAAGGCGCCAGCCACGTACACCTGAGCTGGTAGGTTCGAATCCAGCCCGGGCCTGCCAAACAACAATGACGGCTGCAACCAAAGAATGGCCGGGCGTTGTGGTGGGTGCCTGTAGTCCAAGCTACTTGGGAGGTGGAGGCAGGAGACTCGCTTGAGCCCAGGAATTGGAGGTTGCTGTGAGCTGTGATGCCACAGCACTCTATCCAGGGTGACAGCTTCAGGTTCTGTCTCAAAAAAATAAAAATAAATAAAAAAAAGAA
>CAUYON010185181.1:0-24857 GCA_963573935.1 Arctocebus calabarensis
ATAGTGATCAAGGAAATGCCATGAAGGATATCTGTAACAGTATGATCAAAATATTTCTGAATGTATATGAATCGTGCCCTGTGATTGCACCAATGTACATAATTATGATTCAATAAAATTATTAAAAAAAAAAAAAAAGGAACAACAAGAAGTGTCCTTCTATATTATTGATTTAGCTGCATCTCTGAGCTATGGATAGCTTATTTTTGATACCAAATATATTGACATTTCCTAAATAAACAAGAAAATCTGTTGTTGATATAGAATTAATGCTGCTTAGACATTCATAGGGGTATCTTCACAGAGGAAGGGGTTTGCAAAGCTATCAAGTAAGTGCATTTTCTGGTATAGATAAACCCAATATAATGCTGAGAATTAATCATGAATAATGCTTGTGGTTGTAGATTTAACATGTGTACTAAAGAATGTGAAGGCTCAGTTGAATTTCTTATTTTAATTCAATTTCTCAGTTTTAGTAAGAAAGAGGAATTGTTGTTTTAACCATGGACAAATGCTGAAAAAATATTCACTTATGGAAAGTATTAAGTTTATATTTGCTCTAGCTTTGTTCTTGCTGCTCACCATCTCCTATTGATTCTTTTTTTTTAACCTTGGCCAAATTTTTTTTAACCTTGGCCAGATTTTGTCTCTTAATTTTTTTCTTACCGCTCTCTCTCTTTTTTTCCTTTGTCTTCCTTTTTTGCTTTGTCTCATCCTTTTCTTTCTTTCTCTTTCTTGTTAGAGTGCCATGTCATCAGCCTACTCACAGCAACCTCATATTCCTAGATTCAAGTGATTCTCCTGCCTCAGCCTCCCAAGGAGCTGGGTCTACAGGAGTGAGCTACAATGCCTGGCTAATTTCTTTATTTTTAGTAGAGATAGGAGTCTTACTCTTGCTCAGGGAAGTCTTAAACTCCTGACCTCAAGCAACCTGCTCATCTTAGCCTTCCAGAGTGCTAGGATTACATACATGAGCTACACTATACCCAGCTATTTGTTTCTTTCTTTCTCTTTCTTTCATCTGTTCAAATTTTTATAGAATTAATTATTTCTCAAATACATAATTTATTGGGTTGTATACTATGTTTGATATCATATTAGAGTTTTCCAAAGAAACAGATTGTATACACACACGTGCTGATATGTGTGTGTAGGAGGGGGAGAAAGAGAGGAAGAGGGAGATAGAGAGAGAGAGAGACTGAGAGTATAAGGAAATGTCTCATGTAGTTATGGTTGTTATGGAGGCTGGCAAGTTCAAAGTCTGCAGAGCCATTGTGCAGGTAGAGTACAAAAGCCAGAAAGTCTGCAGAGCCATTGTGCAGGTAGAGTACAACAGCAAGGGTTGATGTTCCAGTATTAAGAGTGTCAGACAATACTTTAATTAAAAAAAAAAAAAGAATGTCAGACAAGAGAATTATTTCTTACCTAGGAAAGGATCAGCTTTTTTGTTCTATGTAGGCCTTCAACTGATTAGAGAAGGTCTATCCACATTAGAAAGGGCAATTGGCTTTATTCAGTACACTGATTTAAATGTTAATCTCATTTACAAGCATCAGTCCAGAAACACCATCAGGAAAACTGACACTTACCTTGTAATTACAGTTACACACTGTGTTGTAATTATCATTTTGCCATTTTTTTTCTCTCCAGAGTATAAGCTCATGAGGATAGAGACCTTGACTTTGAAGTTAAATGTGTCATCCACAATACTGAGGCCTCAAAGACATTGAAACTTGGATGATACAGATAGTCCCCAGGTTATGAATGAGATACGTTTAATAGATTTACTAAGTGGAATTTGTATGTAAGATAGAATATATACAGGCACTTATTACCTGTAACAGCCTCTGTTCATAAGTATGAATTGTAGGTCAGTCAGATGTTTGTGACTTGGGGACTTACTGCAATAGATGCTGTTCCTAAGTGCAAGTTGTTTCTAAGTCAGGCATTTGTAACTTGGGAATTGCCCTACATAAAGAACACATACTGCATGAATGATATATCATTAATTAAAATTCATCGTGAGAAGTACAAAAAAACAATCCATAATTGTGAAAAGAGGAAATGCCTTTGACTTGATATCTAGAGCAATGTTTTTCAACCTTTTTAATCTTGTGCCACACTTGAACCATAGATAAAGTTCCTTGGTACACTTAAATTATGTTGATTAAAAAAAGAGTGGAAAAAAAGAATATACTTACGGTGCTTTGAACTTTTTTGAAAATAATTTAATTAATGATCTTAAAAATGTTCACAGCACACCTAAGATCCGCAGCACATTGATTGAAAATCGCTGCTCTAGAAGTTCATAAAAACCCATAACTTTATGAGCAAATATTTTTAAAACAAGGTCCACAATGTAACTATCAAAATTAATTGAATTTCTATTTTATCATTTGATACAACAATCCCTTGTGTTGAAACATCCCAAAGAACTTACATTTTATAGTTATCTCTTTACCTAGTCAAAAATTCAATCTGCAGACCATTATGACTTAATTCCCAGATGTAAGGCACAATTTTTCTCAATTTGGGATTTAGGAAACTTATTTGAGCTTGAGTATAATAACATGCAGTAGCTTTAAATACATGCTACAGCATGTAATCTAAATTGTTCCTCAGGTTTAGACTCCCCACCGTCAAGTGTTTGTTCATTAGGTTAGGCTAGTGAATCAGTCTAGGGCCAATTAGAGGACAGATAGAAACCACATAGTAATTTGATGAGGAAAGAGTTAATATACCAATTATTGAACTATAATTTAGAATAACATTAAAGATTTAAAAAGAACTATGAAGGGTTTTCTAGAGTGATTCTCAAATACACATAGGAGGACAATTTAGAAACTGCTCCCCCTACAATCACTGAGATTCAGATTTCATTGGAAAAGGTAAAGTTATAATCTTCTGGCTGGCAGGAGGGTTTACTGGGATGCACACACCAGAAATGATTCAAATTTGCAGGAAAACCTGGAAACAGCCATTAGCACAGGTGGCTAGAAACTGGCTGAAAGGCAGGCATGAATAAGGCCCATGGCCTGGTATGTAAAGTGGCTGTTTTGGAAGGGCTGCGAGAAATAACTCTTCCAGCACAGGCTGGCTGAGGCTGATGGGTGAGTACTTCAAGGGAGACCCAACCTGGACTGCAGGGTTGCTGTATATTTTGAGTATGCAGCTGGGGCAGACTGACACTGGATGTGTACACACACGCACACACATGTACACACACACTGCTGGTGGACTACACTCTAGAACCAGAAAGAGAGGTCCCTTCCTTCTGGAATGTCACTGATCACCCTTTATTAACAAAGCATAACATCATGCTCACTGTAAAACAAGACATCTTTATAGACTAGGTCATTATGAGGAGCCAGTCCTAGGAAGCCAAATTGGGGTTAAGAAGTGATAAACTGCTAACTGGCACAGTCTACTCCTCTGGCAACTCAACTTCCACACACACTCTCCTGTGCAAACTTGAATTCACTGCTAACTGATACAACAAACTCTTAATAGTTTGTCAAAAATAAAATTTTGTTTCTTACTCATATTTATTTCTTACTTCATGCAGAACAAGAAATTCAGCAGCACAATTTCCTTTCAAGAATTAGGCACTTATACAGATGTCTCTGTTATAATGTGATTTTTGGTCTTCTGGGAATATACCTAAGGAATTACAGGATCAAATGGCAGGTCTATTTTTTGATCTCTAATTATTCTCTAAACATCCTTCCAAAAGGAACGTATTAGTTTGCATTCCCACCAGCAATGTAGAAGTGTTCCCTTTTCTCCACATCCACGCCAACATCTCTGGTTTTGGGATTTTGTTATGTGGGCTAATCTTAATGGAGTTAGGTGATATCTGAAAGTAGTTTTGGTTTGCATTTCACTGATGATTAAGGATGGTGAGCATTTTTTCAAGTGTCTGTAGGCTGTGCGCCTGTCTTCTTTAGAGAAGTTTCTCTTCAAGCCCTTTGCCCACCCTGAGATGGGATCACTTGTTCTTTTCTTGCTAACACTTTTGAGTTCTCTGTGTATTCTGGTTATTAAACCTTTGTCAGAGGCATAACCTGCAAATATTTTCCTCCTTTATAAGGGCTGTCTGCTTGCTATACTTACTATGTTCTTGGCTGTGCAGAAGATTTTTAGTTTGATCAGGTCCCAGTAGTGTATTTTTGATACTGCTTCGATTGCCCTGGGGGTCCTCCTTATAAAATATTCACCCAGGACGATTCCTTCAAGAATTTTCCCTGCAATTTCTTCTAGTATTTTTATAGATTCATGTCTTAAGTTAAAATCTTTAATCCAGTGAGAGTCTATTTTAGTTAATGGTGAAAGGTGTGGGTCCAGTTTCAGTCTTCTACAGGTCATCAGCCATCACCATTTGTTACATAGGGAGTCTTTTCTCCACTGAATGTTTTTAATTGACTTGTCAAAGATCAAGTAATGGTAAGTAGCTAGATCCATCTCTTGGTTCTCTACTCTGTTCCAGACATCCACCTCTCTGTTTTTGTGCCAGTACCATGCTGTTTTGATCACCATCGATTTATAGTACAGTCTCAGGTCTGATAGCGTGATTCCTCCTGCTCTGTTTTTATTTCTGAATAATGTCTTGGCTATTCGAGGTTTTTTTCTGATTCCATATAAAATGAAGTATTTTTTTTTTGAGAACTTTAAAATATGACAGTGGAGCTTTAATAGGAATTGCATTAAAATTATATATTGCTTTGGGTAGTATAGACATTTTAACAATGTTGATTCTTCCCAGCCATGAGCATGGTATGTTTTCCATTTATTAACATCTTTAGCTATTTCTTTTCTTAAAGTTTCATAGTTCTCTTTGTAGAGATCTTTCCCATTCTTTGTTAGGTAAACTCCCAAACATTTCATCTTCTTTGGCACTACTCTGAAGGGAATGGAGTCCTTGACTGTTTTTTTGGCTTGGTTATTGTTGGTATCTACAAAGGCTACAGATTTATGGGTGTTGATTTTGTAGCCTGAGACATTGCTGTATTCCTTGATCACTTCTAAAAGTTTTGTAGTAGAATCTCAGCCCAATTCATAATTGCCAAGTCATGGAAGAAGCCCAAGTGCCCATTGACCCACGAATGGATCAATAAATTGTGGTACATGTATACCATGTAATATTATTCAGCCTTAAAGAAAGATGGAGACTTTACTTCTTTCATGTTTACATGGATGGAGCTGGAACATATTCTTCTTAGCAAAGTATCTCAAGAATGGAAGAAAAAGTATCCAAAGGACTCAGCCCTACTATGAAGCTAATTCATAGGTTTCGTATGAAGGCTATAACCCAATTATAGCACCAGTATATGGGGAAAGGGGCAAGGGGGGGTAGTGGGGAGGTTGGTGGAGGGAGGGTAATTGGTGGGGCCACACCTATGGTACATCTTAGAAGGGTAGAGGAGAAACTTAGTAAATGCAGAATACAAATATCTTCATACAATAACTAAGAAAATGCCATGAAGGCTATGTTAAACAGTTTGATAAAAATATTTCAGATTGTATATGAAAGCAGCACAATGTACCCCTTGATTACACTAATGTACACAGCTATGATTTAATAATAAAAAAATAAAAAAAATTAGGCACTTAATGCTGCATGTGCCTAGAACTCTGCCCTATGTGTTTGTTTCTAATTAGAGGAAGGAAGTGCCTGGGCAGAAGCATTCATTAATTGCTTCAGTAGAGGTGACCCATCTTACATACTTTCTTTTGAGGTTCCATTTCAAAAATTATATCTTCTCACCTCTACCTAGAAGCTTTGTGCTTGGAAAAATGTAAGAAATCTATAGATATTTGGTGAGCATCAGGGGTCTCTACCATGATTGACCAAGTATTATAAACACAAGTTCCTCTTGGTGCTTCATAAGGCACAATAAATTGATCAGTGAAATAAGACAGGAAAGCATGACCATAGGGTCTTGTGTTTTTACAATGTGCACAATTTATTGTTTAGCACAAGACCACGGTGTAGTTTTCTGGATTCTACTTAGAGCTTTTTTAGCTCCTCTGAGGTGTTATTTATTGTGAAACTTTACTCATGGGTATGTCATTAAATGGAGGCTTAGCCACTTATTTCCAAGGAAAAACAAATAAGATTTGGTCTTTTCTGCTGAAATAATATAACAGGAAAAGATGTATAACATGCAAAAATAAAAAATAAAGAATTTACAGTCAGTTGTATGTTCATGCAATACACATTTACTTCAAATTGTTTCTAATGAAAGTGTTTGCAAGCAAAGAGCTGCTAATAAGAACAAAATTAAAACAGAATATAGAAAAACATGCCTGTATGTTCTCAGTTTGCTGTGCAATTAAGCCTCGAGTGCATTTCACTGCTGACTTTTGCCCTGTGGACTCATTAATGTGCATTTTCTAAACAGAAGGTTGGTGTGCTCAGTGGACTTTTGCTCAGTTGCAGCATTACAAAGACCCACATTTTAACATCTGTAAAGTGCCCATGTTACTGTACGAGAGCAACCAGGGATCTTTCTCTAAAAAATATATAAGTCAACAAAATTAAATGTATCCAGAAAAATAACTAAATGTCAATACTATGGGTATGGTGAAATTATGGGTGATTTCTTTTTCCTTCTTGCTTTCATGTTTGTATATTTTCAAAATGTTTGTATTTTTTGTATTTTATAATAACATTGAAAAATGTTAAATGCTTATGTATATAACATATGCTCTTAAGTTTTATGAATGTATTGAGTATTAAGAAATCCGATTAGTATTAGGAAAATCATGTTCTGGGCCTGATTACATGGTACAAAGGATGTACTGAAACCAATAACATTGCTTTGGAGGATTTAAAAAAAATAACAGCTACAAATTTAATAATGATTGCCATTAAAACATATATTCAGATTAATTTGGGTTTTTTTGTGTGTGTGTATATATACTGTTCCATCATAATATAGAACCGTTTTCTACTTATGTACGCTATTTTTATTGTTCACTCAAGTTTTACAATATTGTCTCAATTTTTTCTTTTACTAACCTTTTAGGTTTATTCCAAGATTCCACATGGTTTATGGTCAATGTAAATGGGATTTTTTTTTAAGTATTACAATTATAACCCCAAATTAATCTTAAATTTAAAGAATGTATTATAATGTTTTCAAATTAGTTGTTTCTGATATTTAAGAAATGCTAATTACTTTTATAGATTATGCTATACAAACTTATTGAACTTTTTAAATGTTTAATATTTATCTATAAATTCTCCTGAGTTTTCCTTGTAGGCATGCATATATTTGGGGTATAATAATGATAATTTGTGGGATTTTTCCTAATATTTATCTATCTCTTCTTCTTTTATTGTGTTAGCCACTCTGCCAGTAAAATTTAGAAGTAATACTGATTATGTATCTCTGATTTCTTATTTTCATGGGAATGCTTTTCATAATTTGATTGTTGACTAGCATTTTTTGTGCAATCTTAATCTGTATTCCTTATTAGATAAAATATGCATCTTCAATTCTTACTTTGCTAAGAGTTTTCAGAATGAAAAGTATAATTGATTCTTTTCTTGAATTTTTATATTTTCATATGATTTCCCTATTTTAATCTCTATAATTTTGAGATGAAATTCATTTTGGTTGTGCTATATTCTTTTTTAAATACTGGGTTGGATTTGGTTAACTAATTATTTATAACATTCATTCCTAAGTAACGTTGGCCTAGAATTGTCTTATTTCATATTATTTTATCTAGATTTTATATTAAGGTCATACTAAATAAAATAACTGTAGTTCTTACCCTCTTTTTCTTTGTACGGGAACATTTGCATTTGGGGTTATCTGTTTTGCGGGGGTTGGGTAAACTCATGTTTAAAGTGGTCCGGAATTAGAGTTCATTTTGTGTGTATATTTTTTGAGAGCTTCTTCAATATTTATAAAAGCTATTATTTACTCAATAGGTTGGCAAGTCAGTCAGTGCCTGAATACCAAATCTAGTCCAGTACTTGGCTTGCAAATAAAGTTTGGAGTGAGAAAGCCACCACACTCACTTTTTCACATATTGTATATGGCTACTTCCACACTCAACAGCAAAGTTGCGTAGTTGGGACATAGACTCTATGGCTTCAATAGTAAAATAGTAAAATAATTATTATGTGGCCATTATAGAAAAAATTTTCCAATCCTTGGTCTAGTCAATTCTTCAATTGATTTTGAAAATATTTTGTTCCATATAATTGTCCTATTAAATGGAATTTCAAATACATTAACATAATGTTCATATTATTCTTTTATGTTATACATATGATATATAGGTTCTCTCTAACTAATCCTTAATAGTATCCTAAATATTTTATATAATCAATTTTGCTTATTTTCTTACCCATGAATTTCTTAGAAGTTATTTTGTAATTAAAAAAACTTTAGGGATATCTGAAATCTGGTGAAAGACAATTTCTTTCCATAAATGATTAATTCTTTTAATATTGTCTGTCCCTAAGATCAAAACCAATTGGCACAGTAAAAAAGAGGCTTTATAGACAGAACTGAGCTAAAATTTCTAGCAAACCATTTTACTTACAGTGTGACACTGAACAAATAATTTAACCCTCCGAATTCTAGTTTTCTTCTTTATGTTTAAAAATTACAACAGATCATTTTGATTATAGTATTGTTATGTTTTATCTCTAACTTGGCTCAGGAGAAGTCTCAAGATGATTTCATTAAGTCCCATTAATCACAAAAGTATAAGTATTTTCTCTTCCTCACTTTCAGCCATCCTCTGGAAATCTGAATACCAATATTCCAGAGAAAGGAGTTAAACAGATGTTAAAGTACACTTTGCTAGTGGAAGGGTGGCACGTTAACTATTAGGCAAAGAAAGTATAGAAAGACCGAATACATTAACTCTATGGATGGTCATCAGTACTTCAAAGTAAAGTCTCATTGCAATCCACTAGCAATAACAATTTATGTGTTTCCTGAGTCCTGATGCTACAATGTACTCAGGCAGATGGAGCATAGACAGTGTGATTCTGCTCTTCAGAAAGGTCCTTGGCACTGGAAATGGTTGGTATGCCTTGAAGTGGAGGTTAGTGGTCCGTGGATGATGACTTTATTCCTTCCCACAAATGTCCTCTATACAGCTCTCTCATCCTAGTGCTGATCAATCTCCATTTCTCTACATATGTTCCCTGCATCTGTTCTCTTTCTCTTCCTCTTTTAAATCCCTAGATAGGTAGTTTCTCTTTCATTCATCATTTTTACCTAGTTTGCTTAGTTTACATGAGTTCCTCACACTCGTTTCAGAACTAGGTGTTTGAAATCCAAAACCCAAAAATCACCTTTTGTTTCTGTGTCATCAAGTGAAGTCCTATCTATGAGGAGGTAATATCTAATGACTGGCTCAGTCAGAAAGTGACCATAAAATAAAAGGACATACTGAGAATGGAAACCTCAGCAATTCAGATTTCAAAATATCTTATTTCAAGAGGGATTAAAAGAGGCAAAGAATACACAATATTTAACATTGAAATTATGGAGAAAGAACCACTATAGTTCTTGGCATTTGGGACAGTGCTTGCATGGGTGGTAACAACTTTGGCTTATGACTTATTACATGACTGCATATATAAAGCAATAGTAACAAAAATAGCAAAATATTGGCACAAAAATAGAGAGCTTGGCCAATGGAACAGAACAAAGAACCCAGATATAAAACAATCCATGTACAAACAACTGATCTTTGACAAAGCAGACAAAAATATACACTGGAGAGAAAAAAGCCCTATTCAATAAATGGTACTGGCAGAATTGGACAGCCACATGCAGAAGAATGAAACAGGATCCATATCTCTCACCACTCACAAAAATTAATTGAAGATAGATAAAAGACTTAAATGTAAGACATGAAGCCATAAAAAATGTTGGAAGAAAACTCTCCTAGATATTGGACTAGGCAAAGAATTGATATAGAAAACCACAATGGCAATCACAGCAAAAGCAAAAATAAACAAACAGGATTTGATTATATTAAACAGCTTCTGCACAGCTAAGGACAAAATCAACAGAGCAGATAGCTGACCTAAGGAATGGAAGAAAATATTCACAAGGTATCTTTCATACAAGGCTAATCGGGAGAATTTATAAATAACTCAAGCACATTTTCCGTTAAAACTGTGTAAAAAACATGAAGAAATCTTTTTTTTCAAAAGGAGATAGAGAAAAGGCCAATCAACATTAAAAAATGCTTAAAGCCTCTAATCATCAGGGAAAGGCAAATCAAAAAGCAGCAAGAAATCAGATTACCCCAGTTAAAATGGCTTTTATAAAAAGTCCAAAAACAATAGATGTTAGTATGGATCCAGAGAGAAAGGAACATTTATACACTGCTAGTGAGACTTCAAATGAGTACAGTCTCTAAGAATTAAAAGTAGACCTACAATTACAGCCAGTGATCTCACTACTGGAGATTCACCTACAAGGAAAAAAACATTAATTTTATTAAAAGACAAGTATATTTGAATGCTTATTGCAGCACAGTTCACAGTTGATAAGGTATGAAGTCAGCCCATGTGCTCCTCAATTTGTGAGTGGATTAACTCAATGTGGTGTTTGCATACTATGTAATAGCCATGAAGAAGAATGAATTAATACTTTTTGCAATAATTTGTATGAAACTGGAGGTCATCATCCTAAGTGAAATATCTAAAGAATGAAAAAACATATCACATGTACCAGCTATTAATTCCAATCCAATTTTCTGCCACCTGGTTACTCCCCAGCTCTTATTTATTTTGAGCTGGAAAGAGATTAGTGGATCACTTGTATTTATCCTGCAGTTTTAAAAGAGAAAAACATAGGTCTGAACTCAACCTGATAATTTTATTATCTACTTTAGATTACATAAAATAATTAAAGTGTTTATTTTTATTTTTCTTATCATTCTTTTGAGTGTGATACTTCTTGAAATAATTCCATGATGAAGTCCAGGCTTCCTCTTTTATATTTTACAGTAGAAAGTGTTTGTTTACTTCCACTTTTCTCATTTCTTTAGCTGCAAACCATGAGATCCTTTATGATTTTTTTTTTCATTTTTCATCATAAAATGCATCGTTCCTTGGTTCCAAAAAGTGACGGTCTTCCCCTCTTTCTTGAATTTCTGTTCCTTGCATTGCTCACACGCTGAATGAGATTTCTCTAATGAGAAAGGTGTGTCTGCACTTTTTCTCTGCTCTCCTTCTTATCTAATGAGTAAAGGATGTAGCTATTGACAACTATGACTTCCATCAGCCAGAAGAGTATTTTTTCCACCATTCGTGCGATCTTCTTGTAAGTCCATAATATTCACAGTACTCAAAAGATCTGTCCACTCTTCCCATTTATTGTATGTATTCTAAAGTAACTGTTGGTTTTTCGAATTTAATAGGCTATTTTTTCCTATCACCAGTGATCAACTGTGTTTGAGGGCCAAGAATGTCCTCCGCATTGTCAGTAACCTCTTGTCATGAAATGAAAAGCACATCATTTTCATATCACATTGGTAGGTACTTAAATCCTATTCCTGAAATTTGTTTTTCACATCACTTGGAAAATCCTTCCTGGAAGCCATAACTGTTTCTCATCTATGTATTTTCATTTTATGCATTTTCTGAGCAAGTTGAGAGTTCGTGTAGAGTCTGTTCGTGTAGATGAGACAGCCTGAACCACTTGTATGTGCTTATAAACTTGTGTCAAGTGAATTATTATTCAAGACACAAATGGCAAAACAGGATGAATGAGACTTTCTGTTTTGTTGTATTGCCATTATAGATAATGTGAGAAAACACCATTTTTTTACTTAATTTTTATTAAATCATAACTGCATATATTTATGGGGTACATATGATGGTTTGAGATATAATGTGGAATGCTCAAATCAAACTAATTAACATTACCCGGCCCACCTCACGTACCACTTTTTGAATCACATAGACAAAAAATTCACAGCTTCCACTTTGCAGGTTTCTTCAGATTGTAGCACCTGAATTGAATCCTCCCTTTGAAACCTACTGTGCTCTCATCTATAAAAGTTCTTTGCACAGTATACTCACTAACATTCTTCACCTTGCTCCCATGGATAGGTATGGTGCCTTGAGATGTGACAAGAAGAACTAAATGCAGCATCCAAAATATTGGGTAAAAATGGAGAGAAGCCTTGAGGAATGGGATTTGGTCTAGCCAATCTTCAATAAGTAGTCAACTGACTGCACCTTCAAATTCAGAGCCATGTTCAGTATTACACAAAAAAATGCCTTTGTTTCTTCTGAGGAAACATCCTCCCATGAGTGCCATGTTGAGAATTGTATTAGTGGAGTCACCTTCTGTATTTTTTCCACTGTGTACATATTTATTACAGTTGCAATTTCACCAATAAGATCATCTGAGCCAAATGGCTGGAAATATTCAAGTTAAGTTTTTGGTCTGAGCACTTTGAGGAAGGGTGAATTCCTGTTGTGTGACAGAGTATAGGAACTTTATAAGATCACCATCACCATCATAATAAACCTTCCAGTTACTTGTTACAGGTTGTGTATTATCCTGGCAGATGTCTTCCAATATCAGAGCAGAGCAAGAAAATCATTGTGTTGGACTTTGTATCCAGGAACTAACCAATAAGCACACACATGCACAAAGGGAAGTAAAACTCAGTGGAAATCAAGTAGGAGTGGGGGGAATGGAAAAGAAGAGTGAAAACCTACCTAATGGGTACAATGCACACTATTTGGGAAATAGGCACACTTATAATAATCATGGCTCAAGCTTAGGAAAATTGATCCATGTTACCAAAAACATTTGTACACCTGTAATATCTTGAAATAATAATAATAAATGTAATAGAAAAGCACAACTTTAATTATGAGGAATCATTAGACAAACCCAAATGGAAAAGTAATATATAAATAACCAATCTTCTTCAAAAGTATCAAGATCATAGAATACAAAGGCCAGGAACTATTTCAGATTAAAGAAAATTAAGGAGATAACTACTAATTGCAACGTGTGGTCCTAAATTGGGCAGTGGACAAGAATAAAGACATTAATAGGATAGTTTGTAAAATTTGGATAAGGCATGGAAATTCAATAGTAGTAGTATTAATGTATTAATATTAATGTCCTGCCTTTGCTTATTATATTGTGATTATATATCAAGATTTGGGAAATTTTGATAAAGGGTATGTGGAATTTCTTTACATTATTTTTATAACTTTTCATAAGTCTGAAATTATTTTAAATAAAAAGTTTTCAAAATAAAAAAAAGAAAAAGATTTATATGTTTACATAAAAGACAATATCATTATCACTCACCTACACCCAAAACATTCTCAGCTGAAAAATACAGCAGAGGCACAACCCGGTCAGCCAAGAAAGAGTCCCCTCATCTTCATGCACATAATACTGTCTTTTTTTACCAGAGGGGTCTTTGTTTATAAGGTACTTTACTGGGAAGAGATGTATTAAACATGGATAAGTCAATATTTTGTTCTTTTTCCAAAGATAGCAGAGTTTTGGAATCACTTAATAAAACCTACTGTTTGTATAGTTGGTTACAATTTACTTTCATACACAGTGTCTCATTTGATCTTCAAAATCCAGTGCTTCAGAAACGGAAAAGTTGATTATCACATACATTCTATTACTCATAAAATACATCCACTGGAAATTCACCTAGCTATTAAGTGTTCAAAATATCAGCTATATGAAATTGCAGTAGCAATTTCGGTGTATTTTGTCACCGATATCCAATTGCTTAACATATTAAAGAGCACTGAGCCTTAAAGACCTAACTCTTTAGAGCTTATACAATATATTATAGTATGCAGTTTATTTAATATGTCACATTTGTTTTAACAAAATGCATATCAGTGAAACCTTTTAAGGCCTCCTTTGAAATGAAAAAATTCTACAAATTCCAAATATAAAATAAGGAAAATAAAGTTATAGATTATAATGGCAATAATAGTTTCAGCTTCTTCCTTTCCATTTTAGTAACTAAAAACTCCCACTTTCGAGACAGTTAAAGAATGTGTTTATGGGCCGTGCCTGTGGCTCAGTGAGTAGGGCATCAGCCCCATATACCGAGGGTGGCGGGTTCAAACCTGGTCCTGGCCAAACTGTAACAAAATATAGCCAGGCATTGTGGTGGACACCAGTAGTCCCAGTTACTCAGGAGGCTGAGGCAAGAGAATTGCCTAAGCCCAGGATTTGGAGGTTGCTGTGAGCTGTGACTCCATGGCATTCTATGGAGGTCAATAAAGTGAGATTCTGTCTCTTAAAAAAAATGTGTTTACTATTTAATCTTTTTTTTTATTTTTTATTTTTTATTTTTTTAATTGAATCATAGCTGTGTACAATAATTCAATCATGGGGTACAGTGTGCGGGCTTCACATACAATCTGAGATATTTTCATCAACCTGATTGACATAACATTAGAATTCGTTTGTCATTGTATTTTTCTCTATTCCTTTCTTTTCTCTCCTTTCTTCTGTATCTTTGCATCTAATTTCAATAGATATGCATGTTTATCATGACCTCAGTACTCTTTTAAAAGATGATTGGTCACCTAGATGCCTTTTTCCTGTCTACGATGAGTAGATTCAGTAAACCTGATCTCATATCCTGATCCAACAGCTGAAGAATGACACTGGAATTAAGGCGTTAGTTCTGGCTCTTTAATCAGATGTCTACTTTATGTGTGTGTGTGCGTGCACACACACATACACACTCTTACTAATTCTGAGTAAATAAAATGATACAAACAGACAGCCTTAAACATATTGAATCCAAGCCTTCTACCTAATGGACAAGCTGGAGAGAAATGCTACGGTGTATAAGTTCTTCTCTTTTGTAAAAAGGTTATCTAGCCAGGAAGGGGAAGGCTAAGCATTTTAAAAATACAACTTTACAAAAAGGATTGAGGAGATAATTTGTACTTCTGGGAGTGAAGGGGAAATGATTGGAAGGTTCTGCAGTTTCTCTAGGCAGGCAAGAGGTAAAACTGCCCACCCTTACTTAAATACAACCCCCACCTGCTAAAGCGAGGCATGTGGTAATTGCTCTACTGAGAACAGAGCAGTGTTGGATCTGCATGCGAAGTGCTTTATTGTGATTTGCATTTTTATGCATAGTAATTCATAGGCTTTAATAAAACATTGATTTACATGCTGTTACAAAGTGCATCATCTCCCAGGCTTTAAATTAAACATTTCTGCAGCCTGCGTATCTGGGGGGAGAGGGGTGGGGTACAGATTAGCTTGATGCTCTGCCCTAGGGAAAACGTCTTTTCTCCCCCATCTGGTCTCTCTAAATGCAAAGCCTTGATTGAGCATTTATTTATTTGTGAGTAGTCACTCTTTAATTTCTGTTAAATTTCGTAAGATCTGACAAATTTGCATTTACAGGGCTGTTAGATAATGTTTAGCACTTTTCATCTTCAAAGTGCTTTATAAATATTAAATAATCAAAGCTGCCAGCACACCCATGAGGCAAGAAGTCTTGGGTTGTTGTTCTTTTTATCTTGGTTTACCTTATGGGGAATTTGTGAGATTACTGAGTGTGTGTGTGTGTGTGTGTGTACCTGCAAATATGAGGCTGGACAATTACATTCACAAACTCATCCTAGTAAAAGTGCCACATACTTCATTGCTGACTATCACTACAGTGTCCTTTGAAGTAGGCCCCTTGGGAAGCTGTGCACTGATGCCAGTGTCTAGTTCTTTTTTCAAAGTAATATTGAAAATCTTTTTCTGGAATGGCCATCAGAGCTGTCATCTTACAAGTTGTGGCATTGGTGGCCAGGGGTGACCCTAAGTGATATTCAGCAATGAGGTGTATAGTGCTTTTTCTGGGATGAATTCACAAAAGCAATTGTCTAACCTTTTATAGATTTAACCTAAGGGTAGGTATCTTTTTCCTTACTATTAAATCATAATAAGGATTGTACCCTTGCTGGAATCTGAACATGGAGGTCAGTCATTCCTTTCTTGCCAAGTACATCCTGGAGTAGTTACTTGCATTTATTCACTATTGTATTGTTTTCTTCCATAGATCATAATCTTCATTAGAATAAAAGCCATTGTTTATACTTATTTTTTCTCTTGCACAGTAACTAACCTAGTACTAGATTTCTATGGATTTATTCATGCATTCCAAAAACATTTCATGAGTGCCTACTCCTTCTAAGCATTGTATTAAGCACTGAGAAAATAGTTAAAGAATGTCTACATTCGGGGTGGTGCCTGTGGCTCAAAGGAGTAGGGCACTGGCCCCATATGTTGGAGGTGGTGGGATCAAACCCAGCCCTGGGCAAAAACTGCAAAAAAAAAAAAAAATTTTTTTACATTCTTCTGTTTGAGAATTTACTACTTCTCTTTAAAGTAGAAAATGGATTACATGTTCAGAAAGGAATAAAAATATTAGGTGAAGGAACTCAGGGACCAGCAACACTGGGAAGGGATTACTCATCCCAAGGACTATAGATGATAAGAGCTGGACTCTAGAGCCCTGAAATTGGATCACCTCGTAAGAGAGATGATGTTAGGAGAATGTAACCTCCGTACGACTGTCACCAAGAAGGGGGAAGAAGTCCTCCGAACTCTTCATCCTCCCATCCTGCTGTGTCCCGTCAAAGTCCACCAGAAACAAAAGATGAAGGGAGCTCTGTTGATCCAGTTCAGGGGCCCACAGGACACAGTGTGGGGTATAGAAAGGATGTGAGCTGGGCAGAGGATGACAGCAAATGTCCAGCACAAGGGGATTGCAAGGTAGTAACCGAGATAGGTAAAGTTACATATGTATGTGCATATTTATAGAGATATATGCAGGGAACGAACACGTTTCTGTGTTACATCAGGGAAGGCAGTAAGCAGAATGTGAGCTTTGTTCAAGAGATCTATGTACACATGGTGACTATAGTTAATAACAATGTACCGTATACTTGAAAATTGCCAAGGGAGCATGTGACGTGATTCATATGTTAATTAGCTTGATTTAGTTGCTCCACAATGTATATATATTTCAGAACATCTTGTCGTGTGCCACTAATACATGTGCACAATTGTTATATATCAATTAAAAATAAATAGGGATTAAAAAAAAAAGTGAGACTGTGAACATTAACCTAAGCCAGGAAAGTTGATATTTTGATTGACCTACTTGGACTGTGAGTCTCATTTTGCTGAAATGGTATAAATAAAATGATTTGAAAAGGTATGAATAAAAGAACCACTTCCTCTTAATTTGCGGCATTCATTAAATTTCAGTTGAGTCATCTTTCAGACATTTACATCTTTGAAGACTGGCATTGATCAAGATAGTTTTTATTTTGACCACTTATTCACTTTTTTAAACTTTCTTTTTTTTTTTTTTTTCTCATAGAGACTGGGTCTTTCTCTGTTGTGCAGTATGGTCTCAATTCTTGGCCTCACGTGACCTTCCTCCCTCCACTTCCCAAAGTGCAAAGATTAAAAGTGTGAACCACCATGCCCAGCCCTCAATTTGTTTGTTTTTCTTAAATATTCTAGCATAATTTGGAGACATTTAACTATCTTGAAAGAGTGCATATTATAACAAATATTGTTGTGGTATTATCTCAGATACAACATCTAACATTGATGTTTCCCTGTTCTACTTCTATTTAATTTAATCAGTAAACCCACCAGATAGATAAAAGATGGTTAGTTTTATTTAAATAAGAATTTTCTATAAACAGAATTGAGTTCTCTATAGTTCTCAGCAAACAATCCTTTGACATATGTTCAGATCCTGATTCTCATCAAAAACACTGTCTATGAAATAAAAAGAATTAAAAAAAGAAGTTTTTGAACAGAGCAATAAATGGTCCAAATAAAAACTATCTGGAGCAATACAAATCATCAGTAATTTAAAGTTGTTTTTCCCAACGAAAGTGGAAATAAAAATAATTTTTTTCAGAAATTCTCACTTATTATTTTTTCTTAAAACATTATGTAGCATGTCAAGGAAGCTGATTTTTTTAGCGCTTGTGCTATAAATTCAAAAAGCATGTAAATTAAGGGAGATCTGTGCTCTAAGCCCTCTCTCTGCTATGTATGTGACGCTGTCTCATTCATTATCCCAATGTGTTTTCAAGCCTTTTACTTTATATTGTAACTAGGTTTTCTGCTAGGTGGCAATTACAATTTGAACTACTGACCTGTATGTCCATGTAGGTGATAGACTTTTTCAGTGTTTCACTCCACGAATTCTGTGCAGCATTTCCTGTGCAAACACAAACAACAAACTTAGTGGAGTTTGGGAAATTGTCCTACCTTGCCTTGTCTCTAGAGCTGATCATTTTCAGATGTCACTAAGGGTATTAGTGAAGGCAATGATATTTACAGTGTTTATTTGAAGGTATTTTTGAAGAACTCAGCCATCTATTTTATTTCATGGTTCAGCAGCTGTTTCTAACCAATTTTTACTTAGGATTATTAAACGCAAGAATGAGCTACCTAGTCAGAAGAGTTAAATTATGAGTCCCATCAAATTACAAACTACTCAGTGTATAAACTTAGAAAATGCAAATATTCCAGATACAGGCTAACATCGTGTAGCATAGCCTATCACCACTGAATAGATCACGGAATCTGAAACGCATTTAAAGATCTATTATGAAAAACATTGCTGTAAGTGAATCACACTAGCTAATGACACATGTGCACGATTACCACGCACGAGTATATAAAAGGAGCACCACACGAGTGTCAAACATCTCTCCCACTCTCCGACGACTCCTTTCCCCATATAACCATTGTTCTCAGTTCCTCTCATAAATTTATGAGGAAAAATCTGCTTGTAACTATTTAATTTTTTAACAAAAGAGATTGTATTAAATTTATACTGGCTTTTTGGTATTTTTCCCTTCTATTGGTTTCTCTTAGAGATGCACCAGTGTATGTATATATCATAATTCATTTAACCATTTTTAAAATCATGAACCTTTCTTTTTATTCCTAAAGTTATTGGTGATAAAACTGATAAGATCAAAACATTATGTGAGTGTATATGTATATATTACATACATGTAAATTATTACCACTACGTATGTATATATATAAAACAAAATTCATTAGAGTGAAAATACTGAGTCAAATCATATGTCTATTTTATATGTTGATGGCTATTGCTAAGTTGCCCTATAAAAATATCACACTTCATAGTACCTCAATGTATGCAAATGCTTTTTTATATCTTCTGTGAAGTCTTATTGTTATCAAACTTCTAAACTGCCAGTCAAGAAAGTAAATATGGTAACTGGCACTTATTTTGATTTGTAGCTACTTATACGTAGTAAATTGATTTCAACCATTCATAAAAAAATATGAATGGTGTGTCTTATTACATGCCTTATATGTGCATAAGCATAAACAATTCTCTCTCACTTTTTAAATTCTGATTTGATATCACTAAACTTTAAATGTGGAAAAAAAAGTATCTTCTTAGAAACCATAAGAAAAGAATTTACTGGGGTGGCACCTGTGGCTCAGTGGGTTGGGCGCCAGCCCCATATACCGAGGGTGGCGGGTTCAAACCCAGCCCTAGCCAAACTGCAACAACAACAAAAAAATAGCTGAGCATTGTAGCAGGCATAATTCCAGCTACTCGGGAGGCTGAGGCAAGAGAGCTAGAGGTTGCTATGAGCTGTGATGCTACAACACTCTACTGAGGGTGACAAAGTGGAGACTCTGTCTCTAAAAAAAAAGAAAGAAAAGAATTTACTTTTCTTAGCCACTGTATTGGAATTCTGTGCAGTGGTATAAATAGCAGTGATAAAGAACAAAAATAATCTTCCAAGTGCAGAATTCAGATCCCATTTTACTAGCTATGTGACCTTAGATAATTCACTAACTTTTACTTATTTGAAAATGAGGTGGGAAAGAATTTATTAAATGGCGTAGGACATTATTATGAGAAACAAATGAAATGATGGCTATGAAAGATATTTGCAGGTATTTATCAATGTTGGTTGTCAGTACAAAGAAATAATCGAATGAGAATCCAGTAACTTAGAAGCAAATGCAGTAGGTTGAGAAGGAAAGAGGGTGGTGATGGTAGGAAAAATTCTTGATTCTGGCAATTCTCAGGGGACCCTAAGTCTGATCAAGTTGTCCAGGGGTATCAGTGGGTCTTCCCTTGTTCCTTCAGGATTCCGCACACAGATGCTTATCTGCCAGGGTGGGCTTGTTTGGAACACTGACAATTAAGACAGCCCCTTGCAACCTGGAATGTAAAACCCACAGGCAGAAGGATTGATTATTTGTTTTGAAGAATACTCTCTTTTCAGGTGCATCTTTTTAGAAATAGTGTTTTTCACTCATGGGAAAAATAAAAATTTTTCTGGTCACATAATCAAGTCACCCAAATAAACTATCCTTTTCTAAATTGTACACTTGTGCCTGTTAGGCTAACTTGTACCCCTTACTCCTTTTTTTCCCCCCATTAATATCTTAAAGCCAAAGAACAAAGACTGAAAACATTTGTACTGATGTGGTTTTTCTGGATATTATTATTGCTACTGAATGATTTGGGGAGTCTAAGCAGCTCCTAGACCTTCTGTTGTCAATTATTACACAGCAATTTTGTTGGTTAGTTTTGTATCAAATTTAGTTGCCAAAGAAACATTTAATAGTGATGCATTTACCCTCAGATAATAAAGTTAGCCTCAAACCTTATACTTTCAGCCAAAGTGATTGCATTTCTGCAATTACATTAGACTCCCTGAAGCAGGTTAATTGAACTGCTGTGTACTGTTTTGTCAAGATTTATCCCCTTGTATAACTCTAGTTCTGTCAGCTCTGTAGCACATTGTTCTGAAAGAAAACTACCTGCCTCTAGGAAAACCTTAAACAAAGCTCAGTAATTAAATGAATGGAGAGACAGATTCATCTCAGCACTTGTTTGAGGGAGAAAAGTGTCATCCGGTTGTTAGATGGTTTCCAAGTTACATTACTGAATTGTGGGTTTTGTTTACCATGCTTTGTCAGAGACAGACAGTTCATGGGAAATCTTTCTCTCCTTCATCTAATGGAGGAGGAGGATTTTGAGAGGCGTGAGCATTATAATTGTAATAAAAGGTTTCTACAAGTGTCCCTAAAGTGCATGTGTAATTTAAAACTAACCTGAAGGCTCAAATCCTAGGCCGGCCTTTTCGGGGAGGATGTGATATCTATTTGCTTTATGTTATTATTTGGCCAGTTCCAAGAAGTGAGTCTGCATATCATCTGCATATGGGTATATGTGTGTATGAGTTTATTACAATATGATTTGTTTATATAATTTATAAATTATTATACAATTATAAAATTATATGGTTTATATAATTTTAGCAGATGTAAGCAGATTTTATCTTCAAAAGTTCTTTAAAACAATAGCATAATAAATAATGTGGGATAAAAAAGAGAGTTCTTAGTTGTGATTTCATAGAAGTCAAGAGTTTTTTTAAAAAAATTGGCTTCCAAATTGAATAAGATTTTTTTAAACAAGAAAAATGGAAAGGAAGGTAGAAGAGCTTGAACGGAATGACAAGGGCCTACGGAAGAAGGTGGATTATAAGAGAAAAGTTGGCCACTGTGTTATGACTGTGAAAAACTTCCTGGTTTTGTTATTATCATCAATAACTGGAACAGTTGTGATGTACAGTGGAAAGAGCAGTCACTTTGAATTAGAGTGGGCTGAAAAGATTTTGGAAGAGATTTGAATGGACATACAGCAAAGTTAGGTTGGAATTGACTAGGTAGAAAAGTGAGTGTAATGTAACCATGAAAGCAAATAACAAAAGGTGTGTAAGAAGCAGCAGGATGACCCCTCACATGTGAATGAAAAATGATAGGGTAGAATTTGACCACGGGGCCTGACTTCCTTGTCAAGTAGTTGGTCTTGAGTCTTAGTCTTCTCAGAAGACTTGGTAGCACGTGTCTTAAGTGATCAAAGGTATGTTTCATAGTCATTAACAGGGTAACATTCTATGAAAGAGACAGGGACTGTTCGTAGTTTTTTCAATAAGCCTAAGGCATGTGCCTTTCCAAGAGTAGCTAGAATGTCATAATAATATTCCAAATCCAGTATTTTAGATAAGGGTTCATCTCTGCTCTTTCAACTCCCTTAACTGTGCTAGACTAATAAGCCAAAGCCTTGGTATCTTGATGCTAAGGAAAATATGGGGAAGGTAAGGGATTTCCTGATCAGTTCATCCAAATTTCAGCACTCAAGGGGTTAGGGAGAAAATATCTCTATGTGTGGCTGTGGAATACTGTTGGGAATTTGCGTGTCTTTCCAACTGCATTCAAAGCTATGATAAAAAGCAAAGTATTGAATCTTCATCTCAGCATTCAGTTTTGTCAATTTCCAGTATAAATCCACTTTCCTCATTTTAAATTAGCTCATGTATGACTGAATCACGAACAATACAAAGTAATTGTAGCACCCTATTGCCAAGTGTAGTCTGAGACTAACTTTATCTGCCACATGAACTCTTAGCTTTGTTGTTCAACAAGTATTAAATATGCAATGTGTGTGTGTAAATATATACATGTAAGTACATACACTTTTAAGAAAAAGAGCACAACCTCTGTGTGATTGTAGATTGTGCTGGAGTCAGACAATTATATGTGAATACTAAATCTTTGGTTTTGGTGATGTCAGAAAACTGTTAGTTTTGAGAAGGACAGTAAAGAAGGGAAGTAGCATGAATCAGGGCAAGCCCTGGGATGCCTGAAGGAAATGGTTATCTCTGCGGAACACCTGACCGTTTAAAAACTCAAGGTTTTTTGAGGGAGAGGGATTGATTCTTTACTTGCTTTTCTGATCATTTTAATAAGGAACTTTTAGGATATCTTATCCAGGAAGCTTCCATTTTCCTTTTGGGACAGAATTTATTCCTTTTTCCTTTTCTGGGAGCTCTCATTCTGTATGATTAATTGGTTGTTATAACTATCTCCACTACTATTCTGGGAGAAGAACTGTACTCTACAAATCTTTTGTATACTACAAAACTATATTTTGCAGACCTGTATCCTACAAAGGGTGAGATGCATTCAGCAGGTACTTTGAAAATATCATTTGAATGAATGGGTAAGTGAATAGATCAGCAATGGTTATGTTGAGTATTTCTCATTTCAAGTTATCATGCCAGACTGAAGGGAAAATGCATAATTATTACTTTTGATACCTGCCTGTAAGGAACTTGAACTTTAATTTGGCAGCTAAAACTTTGATACATAAGGTAGTTAGGCATGTTTGGTAGTTTATATTTTCTGCCTCCTTTTTCTCTTATTTATTACCTAATTTTATTCTTTGCTTTCATCACTATGCCGTCTAAGAATACTAGTGACTACCTACTTGTCAAATCCAGTGGTTTGAAAAATTTTTAAATGCCTTGATTTTCATGTAGCCCTGAGACCTGGAGGATGCAGTCTTCCCTCTGACATCCTCCTTTTCTATTAGGTCACAAGACACCACACTGGATTCTGACCTCACTTCCCCTCCTGCTGTCCAGTCACACGGACGTCATTACCTGCACTGGTCAGTCACTATTCCCGCCCGACATGTGGGTTCCTCCTCTCCTTTCTTTCTCCAGTGTATGCTCCAGAGTATTTTTTAGGTGATGATTTGACACATGTTTATTGACCCTACTCATATCCCTAAGTATCCTGCCTTTGAATACCACATTATCTTTTCAAATTGACTGGTTTTTAAAACTAAAAATCAGGCCGGGCATGGGGCTTACTCCTGTACTACTAGCACTCTGGAAGGCTAAGGTAGATTTCGTGAACTCAGAAGTTTTAGACGAGCCTGAGCAAGAGCGAGACCCCATCTCTACTAAAAACGGAAAAATTAGCTGGGTACAATGGCAAACACCTACAGTCAGTCCCAGCCACTCCAGAGGCTGAGGCAAGAGGATCGCTTAAGCCCAGGGGTTTGAGGTTGCTATGAGCTATGATGACACAGCACTTTAGCCTGGGGTAACAGAGGGAGACTCTGTCTCAAGATATAAATACATAAATAAATAAAAAAACAAAATATAACTAAAAATCATATGACCTATATGCCATTGTCCCTGGCAGTTTTCCTTTTTTCTTCATGGTACCAAAAGTTTTCTTGTTCTCTAAACTTGGATATTTGTACATCTCATTTCTCCTCTTCCTTTCTCTTTCTTTCCAACCTTTCAAGCCTATAGCAAAGATGTGCAGATTCCCTTACATTGATGCTGTAACTACTAGGGCATTGGCTTCCCTGTGTGCAGCTGCTCCTTCTTGTACCTGCGTTCTAGTCTCTGCTACAATGACAATAGAACTCTGTGCTCTGTGCATATTACCCCTTCCTCACAATCCTGGTGCATGTAGTCTGCCTAGCTGTGCTTGAAATCTGAGACCCAGTGCAATATGACTGACAGAGCTCTCCAGCCCTTTTACCTCCTTAAAAACCCAATGATTTAAAAAGAAATTCTCCTCTCTGCCCTTGTCAACATGCCTGATTTTCCATTACTATTCCCTGTTATTAGAGTTAAAAATCAACAAATGTCTGAATTCTTTTATCATATAAAAAATTCAATAAAAGTTTTAGGGTCGGGCGGCTCCTGTGGCTCAGAGAGCAGGGCGCCGGCCCCATATACCGAAGGTGGCGGGTTCAAGCCCGGCCTCCGCCGAACTGTAAAAACAAAAAAATAGCCGGGCGCTGTGGTGGGCGCCTGTAGTCCCAGCTACTCGGGAGGCTGAGGCAAGAGAATCACTTAAGCCCAAGAGCTGGAGGTTGCTGTGAGCAGTGTGACGCCATGGCACTCTACCCAGGGCGATAAAGTGAGACTCTGTCTCTACAAAAAA
>CAUYON010185183.1:0-21434 GCA_963573935.1 Arctocebus calabarensis
TGTGCGGGCTTCACATACAATCTGAGATATTTTTATCAACCTGATTGACATAACATTCATGAGATCACACTAGTGGTGCACATTTGAAGGGTCAGGAGAAAACTTCTAAATACGGATCAAAAATGTTTTCACATAGTAAATAAGATGATTTATTTTTAAAAGCTCAGGAGTTTGAGCAATCTAATGTGAAGCACCTTTCAATGTGTGCTTGTTTTCTTGATATGTACATGTCAAAACTTGTAATAAATCTCTGACCTCAAAATACATTTTGATGCTAGAGGTTTTTAAAAAGTCATCTTATTTATAAGCTTAGCAGAAGTATTCCACTTTTGCCACTCAGTGTTAGAAACTAGTTACAGTATAGTGAAAGGTAGCAGAGAAAGATGTGTATGATTTTAGTCTATTCATAAAGATTATTTGCATGTGCTGATTGCTTCATTTAAAGAAATCAGCACTTTAGAGACCTAAAAATTTTTAAAGTTACAGGATTTAGTTTAAATCTGATATTGAAGTCTTTTTGGTTATTTGTTTATACTTTTCATTTACAATTATTTGAATTTCAGTTTACTTAGGTTGTGTGAAGTGTATATGTGTGTGTGTGTGTATTTAATGAATGAGAGGCTGTGTGAGGTGGTGGACAATTAAATGGGTAAAGACATTTTTAGGGTTTTTTTTTTTTGTTTTTAATTATTTTACCCAGAGTTGACAAGGATGCTGGAGGGTATAGCTTGTCACAGCTGATGAGACTATAAATTGAGATTATTTTTGGGAAGGAAATTTTGGAAGTATGATTTAAAATTCATAAAAATGTACATTTCCCTTCATTCCAGCAGTTCCATCTCTAAAAACTTTTTGTACATAAATTGTCAATGTACATACAGATATTTTTATACATTGTAAATATATTAGACATAAATTTAACATACAAAAACGGTCTCAGAGTAAATTGTTTTAACCATATAATGCAATACAATACAATATTGTAAAAATCACATTTTCTAGTAATATTTAATGACACGAGAAGTTTGTGAGTTTTAAATGAAATAATACTAAAATATAGTAATAGTTTGATAGTATATGTATGTCTGAGGGGTAGGACCCATCTCTTTTTAAAACACTGAGCAGGTGGAGAGAATAAAAATAATTCTCCTATAAGAGTTCTTATAGATTTAATGTTGCAATACAGAAAATGTTAAAGGTAATATTCTTGAAAAAATGTGATTAGAATTTCCTACTCATGGTCATAGCTTTAAGAACTATCTAAAACAAACCTCTTCAAAATAATAAACAAGTAAATGGAAGAAAAATAAATAGTATCAATGTGGACTAGAAGTGCTACTGGACGGGGTTTCTGAAGGCCAGGAGGACTTGAGTCCTGACATTCAGGGTGGGGAATCCCTTCCTTCAGAACTGGGAGATGATTGTTATTTCCACTTGTCAAGGGTAATTTATATGGCTAGGTTAATCTGCATGTCCTTTAGTAAATTGCCTGAATTCCTAGCTTTTCTTTCCGTGTGGATTTAGATCAGTATTCAGATAGAGTTTTCTGATTGTAACGGAGCTCTTAATTCCAAACTGTTCTGGAATGGCAGAAGCAGTTGAACTTCATTAACATATTTCTACAACCTAGCAATCTTACTAAAGTAAACCATTTTATAATCCTCTGATTCCTATTCTTTTAAATGTTTCATAAAGTGCTAGTCATTAAAGGGGCACGTGCAAATAAAACTCCCTTACAGAGGGAGTGGCATCACTCAGCCATAGTATGTTGTTTTATAGCTCTTGAGCAGTCTTTTTCAGCACATACACACAGACAGACATTATACCATATACGACATGTCATAATCTGACCTTTTCCTCTTAATACCAAAATTATGATCTTCCTAGGTTATTAAATATTGTTTGCTTTTAAGGCAAAATATTGCAGATTGTACCCTTTTATGGATAAAGGAAAATTTGCATTAACCAAACCCATATTATTAGATATTGAAATGTCTACTACTTTATAAGTGGTTCTTCTACAGGTAAGCGTACTACAGGGAGTCCCAAAAGTCACCATGTATTGGGAAGATGGGAAACTGTAGCTAAATATACCTTTATTTACAAAATATTCATTACAAAATTTATAAAATATTTACAAAACAAAATTTTGTTCTTTTTGAAAGGAATAAAATCATTTGAAATATTCTCTCCATAGTATCCTCCTAATGGTAACTGCTATACTGGGGCAAGAGTTTTATTTTTAAAGTTCACATGAAGGGTTGGCCCTCTCAGTTCAGAATTTTGCCAATCAAAAGTTCTCAGGTATCTTGTTCCCCAGTGCTTGGTGGGTAAATTTATTATTGGCAGCTATTATTTTCATTTCTGTGGATCTTATTTTACTGCCTCTTATTATTTCCTGAGCTGGACCCTGAGCTGAAGTCCCAGGGTCTTTGTCTTATTCGGCCCAATTATGTCCTTTCCCACCATTGCCTCTTGCTCACAGGTAGTGTGTGTTATGGAGATGGGGTAGTGATGAAGCAGAGAACGTGGTGATGTCAGACTGCCTGGGATGCCGTCCAAGCCGGGTGACCTCATCTGTTTACCTTACTTGTCTGAGCATCTTTAAAATGATGATAAAGTTAATACCTGCTGAACAGGGCTTCAGTGAGGGTTATATGAGAAAATGTACAAAAGAATTTAGCCCATATTTGTTAATAGTAAACCCTTGGTAATAATAACTAATAATAGTAAATTTATTTTAAAAAATAGATCAATGCATTGCTGTAGCCTTATCAGTATAAAAAGGGCACTGGTATGCTATATTTTGCTTGTCAGTTATATTCATTCAGTTACTAAACTACAGATTTCCAACTGCTGTAATAAAATTTTGAATCATTATTATAAAAGGCTAAAATTTTAATTAATTTTCATAATATTTGCCAGTATCTGTCTAATATATGTTTGTTCATAGTAAAATTGCCAGTTGACTTTTAGCAAATATATTTCTTTAATCAGTAAATTCATAACTAAGAAGCTATGCTATTTTTCAAGTAGAAAACTGATAAAAATGAAAGGTTTTATAATTTTATTGTTAAAATTTTCATAAGAAAGTTTCAAATTAATAGCTGGGCGTTGTGGTAGGCACCTGTTGTCCCAGCTACTGGGAGGCCGAGGCAAGAGAATCGCTTAAGCCCAGGAGTTTGAGGTTGTTGCGAGCTGTGATACGACAGCACTCTATCCAGGGTGACAGCTTGAGACTCCGTCTCAAAAAAAAAAAAGAAAGTTTCTTTTGGAAAGTTTCTCATGGAATCACAGCTCACAGCAACCTCCAATTCCTGGGCTCAAGCGAGTCTCTTGCCTCTGCCTCCCAAGTAGCTGGGACTGCAGACGCTTGCCACAATGCCTGGCCATGTTTTGGTTGCAGCCATCACGGTTGTTTGGCGGGCCCGGGCTGGATTCGAACCCGTCAGCTCAGGTGTACGTGGCTGGCGCCTTAGCCCACTGAGCCACAGGTGCCGAGCCAAAAGAAAGTTTCAAATTAAACAATCAAGCTACATCTTTTCCCACCTAAATAAGTAAGTGCGGTTCTTTGGCAACAAAATAAAACAAATAGGTATAGAAGTTGCATATTCATTATAAGATGTCACATTTAGGTATTTCACTCATTTGTTACAGATTCAAGTGAAAACAATGCAGCTGTCCATAGGTAAAGTCTGGACTTAGAGGGATTCCCCACCCCCCACCTCCTGTACTCCTGTATCAGAAACTGTTGCAACTTGTGCTGTCCTAGATGTCTGTAATTTCTTGAACAAGTTAGAGGGTGCTGTAACAGTAATAAACATAAAACAAAAATTCTGAATAATGTAGGCATGCAGAACTGCAGCTATCCATAAACAAAGCCTTAGAGAATGCCATTTGCCGAAGAGCCCTTGACCGTGTGGAGATAGTTTCTAGCAAAGGCATCTTCTGTAAGTTTGTCTGAGTCACGTCTTTACGAAGACCTTCCCCCCTCAGACCAACCTTCAATAGAGTTTGTGATGAAAATTTTACACTTTTAATATGTTTTGGAAAGCTTAAAAATATTTATTGTGGTCTGAAAAGTGTAATGTAACATTTGATTTTTTAAAAACATTTCCAAACTATGTGCAAATCTTTTTTTAAAGCATGGAGCCACTTCTATCTGTATTTATTCTGTTTATGATTTGCCTTCTTTTTATTATAATAAAAGAAAGTTTGGGAAAGAGAACAAAAACTATAGTTCCACCACTCTGAAACAAATAATAAACTACAAATTACAATATGAATATTTGAAGCATTTTCCCATATTAATTAGAATCACCTTACTCATCATGTTTAATAAATGACTAATACTCCCTTTCATTTAATCACATTCTGACTGTTCCTTAGCATTCCTTCTAATTTTACCTGTTAACAGCAATACTTCAGTAGACATTTTTTCTGTTTGACGTGTCATTTTCTCCTCTACTTCTGTACTATTTTGTGAATATGTAGTTTCAACAGTGGAATTTATTAGAAATAAACTAAATTCATTTATTAGAGGTCCTATTTTCTTTCATGGGAACATTTTCCATTTTTATTTGTAAATGATTAAAACAATGTGTTCTTCCTTTCATACTCCTTTTTATGTTTTTGTTTTTAATTGTGAAGATTTTGTATTCATAATAATAATCTTATTGACCTGTTGTTAGGCAAAATAAAATTTAGATTATTCAATATCATGTAATATATATGATCATTAATCTTCCGCCTGTAATCTTGAGTGAACCTGTTCTTCATTTAGTTGCAGTGTTGCTACTGACTTCTTGGTTGCAAAGCTTTCACAATTCTAATTTGTATTTATACTTTTTTTAAAAAAAATCTTTTAACAGAATTAATGTCATCACATGATGATAAAAGATGATGAAAATGATTCCTCAAATATATTTAGTTATTAGAGCTGTCATGTGAAAGAATTTATTAATATCAACTAGGTTATACTTTATTGCTATCACTTGTGCATTCATACATCAGGCTCAGTGGCTAAGGCACCAGTCACATACACCGGCATTGGCGGGTTTGAATCTATCCCGGGCCTGCCAAACAACAATGACAACTACAACCCGAAGATAGCCAGGTGTTGTGGCAGGCGCCTGCAGTACCAGCTACTTGGGAGGCGGAGTCAAGAGAATAGCTTAAGCCCAAGAGTTTGTGGTTGCTGTGAGCTGTGACGCCGTGGCACTCTACCCAGGGCAACAGCTTGAGACTCTGTCTCAAAAAAAACAACAAGAACAACAAAAACTCATACATCAATATTGTTAATGACTTTTTAGCCTAATTATAAGTTATAATGTTAATTTATCTATCTGTTTTAGATCACATTTTTTTATCTGAAACAGGTTCAAAATTATTATTAAAGGTCAGTGTACAAAGTCCCCTTCCATGTGGCTTGTCTTGTTTGTGTTGTGCCTGTAAAGACCACCTTTTATAAGAATGGGAACAGGAGTGTTTCAGGCTAGTCTCATTGTGGATTAAAAGTCACTGTAAACTAGGTAAGCAAAACTAAATGTAGTCATCGTTAATGTAGGATTGTGCTAAATTAAGAATTGTGGTTCATTTGACACATTTAAAGTGATGTAATGTATTCACAGAAGTTTTAACATGTTTTATGTATAGAATTTGACTTCAGGTGTTGCTAGAATTTCTCCTGGGATTAGTGTTCTGTTTGTTATTTTACACACTCATTGCTAATATCGAGACTTTCATCTGCTGTTTTCACTGCCTCCTCTCACCATAAGGGGTTAAATCATTTCTGTTAGAAAACCCACCTTCACACTATTCTAACTCTTAATATTCAAAACTCAAAAGAAGTCTAGTTAATTGAAAGAAAACCTTTTCTGTTTGGAAGTATTTTTTTAAGGCATTAACACTGCCTCATTCTTGTCATAAAATTGGATTTATACTTTACACAGATATTTGTACAGACATGGAAAATCATATGTATTCCCTATAGTCTAAGAATTATATCTGAGAAAGATAAATGTGACACAGACAGGAACATACATACATAATCTATTGTGATTCTCTTAATATTAGGAGTTGATGACCAAATGCCATTTGGCTAAGCTGCATAATTTTACTAATAAAATCAGTTAGTATAATTTATAGGCATTTAAAAATGTTTGCCTGCTTTCTGGGCTTAAGTTGGCATTTGGCAAAATAATTAGAAACAAATTCCCTTTATGCTATTTTTAATTAGTTATATTAAAACTCTTTTTCATTTAAAGTATCATTGAAATACTCACAATGAATCTTTGAGTTTTGTTTTCTTTCCAGAAACTGCTAATAATTTTGGAGTTTTATCCGCATGTCTTTGAAAAGTAACCATTTCTTCACAGTGTGCTGTTAACAAGAGACTGAAAATATTTTGCATCAGAAAGTTTTCTTCCATAGGTTGAGCACACTTATTTCTGGATCATCCTGTAAGGAGCTAGCGAGATGCACACCCCAGCGTTCTCAGAACACAGAGACTATGCTTGTGACACACTGCAGGCTTTTGTTTGGGTTCTCAGGAAAGAAGCTATGTACTTAAATTTTTGAAGGTCCTGGGAAATTACCCAATGTCCTGTCCACTGGGCACAACAGATGTCTTGTCCTGTTACAAGAATTTTCAGCCTTTTTACATCTTTCAGCAAAGGAACTTTAGGCCTCTCTCTCATGTGGACGGTCCGTCTCTGCACTTAACATATATATTCTGAACATGTCAGACACAGAATTAAGATATTGCCAGTAATAAAGCTGAAAGAAAAGCAGTGAGAATATAGGAACCAGAACAGGGATAAACAATTTCCGATTAATAGCTGCATTGCCTTTGCTTTCTTAAGACCTCTTTGAAAATGTTGAAATTGCCCCAGTGTTTTTCTTGCATTGTTTTTTATTCTTGAGTGCAAGAGTAATTATTTTTAATTATTTTAATGGAATAGTGATTGTTTTTCAACTTTCCATTTTTTCTCACTTAAATTCATAAAACACATTTTATAATATACTTGCTTGAATATATACTGTTAAACATGAATATTTTTTAAAAGTAATTTTGAAATAGTTTTAGGGAATTAGTAAGAAAATAGTTGAGGATTGTGGAAAAAATAAGCAGTAGAGAAATTTTACGTGGGTTGAAATTCACTGTGCCGCCACTGCAACACCGCAGAGGTGGGAGGAGCAGAGTACAGAGTGGGAAATTGGTATCTCCTCACAAACCAAACCACTTCCCTGTTCAGTGGTGTAGGATCTGAAGTTTAGAAATAAACTGTAATCTCAGAAAAAAAAATATAAATCTTTCAAAGTGCTGTTGAACAGTTACATACAGCACTTGTAACTACTGTTTAAAGATGTGTTTTACAGTCTCTGATAGGCAAAATGAATGAGACAGAATGAATGAGGCTTATGTTTTCCACTCCCCCACCGTACGCTTTTTGTGTTCACCTTCCCTTTGTCTCTGTGTATGGAATAATGCTTTTGCAGCAATAAACCCAACAGGTGCCAGGAGTGCTAAAGCAGGCTGGCTTTGTGCTCACATGTGTACTGGGAGATACTGTGTCACTCTGGTGTATGGCTGTGTCCTTCATAAGGAAGGGGTAACCCCGTTGAAATACATCTGCAACTCCTGAGGGATTAAGTGTGTTTCCTTTGCTTTATAGTTCAGCATTTTACAGTTTCTTTGGTTGGGAGGTCTCAGGTTCCTTAATGGTTTCTCTGTCCTCCACCCCTCTGCATGTGACCAGCTGTATTCTGCAGCAGTATTTGAACCTCGGTAGATTTGCCAGTTTCATTGAGCAGCATGTGGTATAACCTTTTCTTTTTGTGTATCTCATCCTTTTGCTATGGCGTCCTAGATAAAGATGATTTTTCTTAATTCTTGCCTTTTAAAAATGTTCATCTTCTTCTGTAACAGCATTTAAATTCTATGGTGTTTGGGGGAGCTGATTCTGAGCTCAAACTGTTGTTATATTATTTTATCTTTATTAATGTCCATTTTGTGTTTTAGTTGTGCAGGGATCTGCAACAATTTATTAGCTAGGGTAGTTTTCTATCTATATTAAATTATGAAGGAGCACTGGTTAAAGAAAAAATTTCTAATCTATTAAGCCCTACTTTGAAAGTGATTTAGTTTTTTTCTTTTAATTTTGAAATTTAAATAATCTGTTCATATTACTAGCCTTCAGTGGGCTTCAGTGCATTTATTTATAAGTTTTTCAAAATTAGTCTTCATAATTAAGTAATTTAAAAATAGCTTTTGCAAAGATGTAATCATAGTCCTTGGCAGCTGTTAGAGCAGAAATTCCTTTGAGCTTATTTGGAGATTTTAGAAGGCTCCTCACCCTACCCTGGATACCCTCTGTTACAAACATGGTGCCTAAGACGTGAGCCCCAGACTTCATGTACATTAGGGGACAAAATGGTTTTCTTTTCTGCCAAATGCTAACCTTTTGCTAAAGGCAAATAATGATGTTGTGAGATATGTGGGGTTTGAGGAAGGGGTTAGGATAGAGAAAAATTGAGTACTTTTAGGTATACATGGGAATAATCCAGCTAAAGGACACAGGCTATAAATATTGCTATACAGAAAAGGATAATTGATGGAACAAGTTTCCTGGGAGGTGGGAGGGCACAGGATTGCCAGTCCAGGTGAAGGGACTAACTCTAGGTTAGTAGGGTTAGGAGAGAAGAAGAGGTTTTATGTGTTGATGGGGTGACTGTGGGAAAAGTAGGGACTGTCCTGATTGAATGTTCGGTAAGGTAGAAGGCTGGGCGGTGGACTGAAGGTAGAGAAACATCATGTGCTAAGAGTGGACCAGAGTTGAAATCCTCCTTGAGAGAGACACAGATGGAGTTGGCAAGAGAGCTGTAATTAGAATGCCAGCGAGTGGTAAGAGCCTGTTTGAAGTTGGCGATGAGGCGCTTAATAGTGAATCCTCTTGTTCCATGGGGTGACATTTTCCAGTATACTTCCCCTGCTCAGGCACCCCACACAGGGAAAAGTAAAATGTTATATATGTGGCTAAAATGTTGGGAGGGCTGTCTGCAAATAGGGAGGAGTATGTGGAGAGCTGAAGTGTGTGTCAGGCCCGAGGGACTGGAATGTGGTCAGCACCTCTTACCTGGGGTGAGGGGAGTAAGACCCAGAGAGGGAGCTGGAGAAGTCAGAAGAAGCGCCCTGCAAGCTGTGTTTGAACATTTAACTTTATTCCGTGAGTAGTGGGGCAGCCATGGAAGAGTTTTATACTGGAAAGTAGCATGATCAGATATGCATTTGAAAAGATCACTTTTGCTTTTATGTGAAAAATTGATAGGGGAGGATCAATTGGCAGTTGTAATATAGGCAAGATAAAATAGCCTGAATTAAGAAGTGTCACTGAGAATGGAGTAAAATTGTTATATTTGAGAAATATTAGTATTAATTTTTTTAATATTAATTTAAGAAATATTAATATTAGTATTTTGTCTTCATGTGACTCTTGTTGGGGGAAAAAATGGTTCTAATTGACTACGGTCCCTTTAATGTTGATTTTATACTAAGATTAGCTTAGTGATTCTTAATTAGCTAACCTAAAGAGGATCTGTCTAGATTTTATTTCATTTTGGTAGAATTATTTTTAGTATCTTTTGTCCCTAAAGAGAAAATAGTCTTTGTGGACAAATGAAAAATACAAAAAGGAAATTAATAACAAATCAACCCACATCTCACTGTCCAGGGTCACATATTGTAAATATTTTGATGTCTTTTCCTTGTTCCTTTTTCAGAAAGCAAAAAGTGTTTGCAAATTGAGATCTCTGTTGGGGAGAGAGGGGTCACCTCACAGCAGTGTGCTTGAAGCCAGTCGAAAGCAGTTTGACGTTCGGAGTGTTTTTACTTAGGGGATGTGGTACTCTGCCTCTAGTAAGTGCAGGGCGACCTTTCGGATCTTTATTTATTTATTTATTTTTTATTTATTTTTTTTTTTTCCTTGAAAGATGAAGTTTTAAAATACAGCATAGCTAGGCTTAGTGCCTGTGGCTCAACGGGCTAAGGCGCCAGCCACGTACACCTGAGCTGGCGGGTTCGACTCCAGCCTGGGCCCACCAAACAACAATGACGGCTGCAACCAAAAAATGGCCGGGCGTCGTGGCGGGCGCCTGTAGTACCAGCTACTTGGGAGGTGGAAGCAGGAGACTCGCTTCAGCCCAGGAGTTGGAGGTTGCTGTGAGCTGTGATGCCACAGCACTCTATCTAGGGTGACAGCTTGAGCCTCTGTCTCAAAAATAAAAAAATAAATAAAATAAAATAAAATACAGCCTAATCAGAGTTGACTTGAGTAACCTGTTTAGAGAAGGAGGTAGCCCCAGTCACCACAATGGGTAAAAAGCCACTTCTGATAAATGCCAGAGCACACACATCCATTATTTCAAATGCCTCATAGTGCAGGAAATCAATGGGAATGAGTATCACTTAATTTGTTTATCCTAGGTAAGGTAACAGAATATCAGTAACAGTAGAAGAGTAATGGTTGACTGGGTGTCCTGACTGATTTGTGAGCTGAAAGTGATGGTATGTGGAGTCCGGCTGGGTAGCGTGCCTCTCCCCATGCTCTATTGTTTCTGGCTTTTCTTTTAACTTGCTCTGAGATTGATGGAGACATTATCTTGGACCTTGGAAGCTGTGAGCCATATTGGAATGACAAACACTTGTTGACAGCTTTGAGAAGATGGATGAAAAAACAAACTCCATCAGGTTCACATGTGTTTGTTTTTCTTTTGAGTCTTTAGAAGAATGTTGAATGTTGCTGTCATTATTTAGTAGAGGGGGGGAAAAGTTGCACCTTGTTATCCAATTCAGGATTTCCTGAGCCTGGCTTACAAACATCTCTACAACATGTCTGCCATTTGCATAGGAAATAATTACCCAAAGTTGGAATAGGAGTTGATCAGTTGGGCAAATTATATTTCTACCGACTTTTAGCATCTATGTTATTTTAGCTCACAGAGTTCAGTAGCATCATAAATAGATATCGTATGTTACAAGGATTGATAAGTGCATTTTTGTATTGGAGTATGAATGACTTGGATTATTAATAATTATCTATAATTTAAAAACATGGCATAATAGGAAAGTACAAATCTTATAACAGGAGTCTAATAGATATTTATCCATTGGTAAAATGCGTGCTCTATATGTTTATCATGTTACTGTGAGGAGAAAAGTGATCTATTTACTACTCTATTGAATAGATCTGTTAAACTAATTCCCAAACTGATCACAAGACAAAACTTAATATAACATAAATATTTATTGTGTTTCTACCCATTATTTCCCTTTAGATACTTAAACTAGGAATACTCTTTCTACTGTAGGTAAGTTATTTTGTAGGTATGATACATATGAAATGAAATGATTGGAGTTTGTTAGCCTCACAGTATGTTATAAATAATTTCACTACATCTATCTAACATCTTCCTGTTTTCTTCTAGTCATAGAAGTTTCTTTTCCTATAGAGAAAATAATATATGTCATTGTGTCTCTCCACCAACACCCTTCCCAGGCTCACAGGAGATCACCTCCCTCCTTGGCCTTGGTGAATTGTGGCCATGGTGGGTCTGAACTTTTCTCCTGGAGCTATGAGGAAATAAACTTTCTGCTAGGGTTTACAGGAGTGTGGAAGGCAGGGACTGCCAGTGTCATTTTGCCTGCTCATAGAAAAAACTTGCATGCAAGAATAACTAAGCAGATTTAAGAGATGGAAAGAGCCAGAATTATGATGGCATCATTTTGAAACTCTAAAATTCTAACTCTAACTCATTTTCTAAAAGCAGATACAACCCTGTTGTAAAGCAATAAAAAAGCCCCATTTTCCTTTGAGCTACTTTGAGTTGTATTTCTGTCATATTTGCAACCTCAGAAGCCCAGGTACTCTAATAAATCACAGAATTACTGATGGGCAAGAAATGTGGGGAGGAGGACAGATTGGGGAGGAAGATGGTGAGGTAGTGAGCCTGGATAAATAAGGAAAAGTTTAAAAGACTTCTAAAAGATTGGTGAATTTTTAAAGAAAAAGCAATGGAGAGCAAAAACCTCTTTGGAAATTTAACCTAAACAGAAAGTAAATTGTTTACAGAAGGAAAAAGCAAGATGTTATTCCTTTCTGTGTAACACATAGTTCTACTGTATGAAACTTTTGTAATCTCCATGTAGTAAGATTCAGAGGTTAGAGGAATGGACATGTGTAGGTTTGACTTAAACCAGAAAGGGTGGAGGTGGGGACCGTGGAGGCGCCCTGACCTGTGGAATCCAATGTTGGGTCTTTCCTCCACTTCTCTATATCCCTTTCCAGGACCACAGGCAACAAAGAGAAAGGAGAGTGTATTTTCCTGGGCTTTGGTGTGTAAAATCCCAGAGAAAAGCTCAGTGGACGTAGTTTGGATCAGATACCTACTCAGTGAACCGAGTGCTGTGTCCAGGATTGGGGTAAGGTAGAGGGTTGGTGGCTATTTGAGACAGTGAACGGTGCCTTCTGCTGGGAGAAGGCAGGTTCAGCCCAGCAGAGCATCAGTTTGACCTGGACAGCTGTCCAGATTCTCTTCACTACAGCATATTACCTTGGACATTCTTTGAAGTAATAAGGACATACAAAAAAGAACAAAGTAGTATATTTCTGACGGTTGGCATTATATATCATTTGTCACTTTCAACATGAGTTGCAAGAGTTTTACTTTACTGCTTTAGAAATAGTTGGAGCCAATTGAAATGATAACATTATGAAAAGATTATTCTAAAGCACAGGAAAAAAATGAGTAAACTAACGCCAGCTATGTGTAGACTCTTAAATAGCTGTTGAAGTGTTCATAAATTTTCTCATCTAAAGTGTTTTGGAAATGTGGTTTAAATACCTAACCTAAAGCAGTAAACCTTATTGAAAGGCATTATAGAAAATGCATGGAAAACATAATCAAGTAGCATACTGAACTCTGAGGCATTGGTGCTAGGAAGAATTGTCAGCCCTTACTGAAATTAACTGTGAGTCTTGGTTAACGCCATATGCGGACAAGACGTTCCGTGTCCGGGTAAGGTTAAGCATTCATGGGAGTCAGACACCACTGAAAGTCACGGCACCCTGGAGTTCACCCGCTTCTTCTACATCTTAGTTCCTATCTTCACATGGGTGACGTGCCAGAAACACAGAGAAGATAGTATCGTTTTTCATCCAGATGAGATGATACATTAGAATTCCTGGACTAAATGCACACTTACACACAGAGACTTGAGAACGTCCAAGGTAGTTACCCACAGGTTTCCGTATTATATTAGATAACATCTTTTAAGCATTTAAATAACATGATTTGTGATTGGAATCCTCATTTGTCCCATGGAATTAAATTAATAGAGTATATTTATTGTCAGGAGGAAAGATTATTTTGAATACTTATAGAATGTATCTGAGTATTAGGCAACTATTTTTACATTACATTCATTTTTAAATGTATGTAATTCATTTTTAATTGTAATACAGTCTGCAGATATACGTATTTATTTGTACTGATGGTTCTTTAACTAAATTATTAAGTGTCTATTTGCATAGTAGTAATACTATACTGTTTCTCTTCATCTCTGCAAATTATAAATTCACATATCTCAGGAAGCCTGCAATTTAGATTGTTAGTTAAGAAGAATATATTGAAAAATTAAATACTTTTGAACAGTGGCTGTGTTAAAAGAAAGAGAAGCCTATATCAGTCAGAGTTTGATCAAAATACTGGAAGGACTGTGAGTGATATAAGAGCCTGGTTGTAGGGATTAGGCCTTATGCAGTCCTGGGAATTAAGCAGGCTGGAAGACTCCTGCCCCTGTATCTGGTGCTGAGCCTGCCACAAGCAGAGCCATCTGTCAGAAAATGAGAGAAGAGCAAGACCAATCTTGGGTCTGTGCAGATGAACTGGAGCTCCTGAGAACAAACTGGACCATGTGGCTGACCCTTGGACATAGGTGACACCAGAGAGCAGCACACAAACTTGACCCAAGATAATGAGAAGCAGCAAGAGCTGGCAGTTGGCGGTAGCCCAAGGAGATGGAGAAGCTGTAGGCCCAGCGCTGCTCCAGGCTGACAGTGGAGGCCTGCAGACACATGGTTGTGTGTGTTGCAATAGTACCTGACCCTACACCAACTTTTTAAGCATAAATATTGCTGTTGCTGCATTTCTCCTTCCAGATCTCTTGCACACTTCTCTTGTGACTATCCCTAACCTAGAACTATGCAGAGGAGGAATTATGGGCAGCTTCCTTCCAGGTTAGCTAAATTGACATGACAAAGAGCCATCAAGTTCACCTTGTGAGCTTGACTCTCAGCCATGCTCACTTTCCAGATAAGGTGATAGTAAAGTCATGCTCATGACAAGTACGATGAAACTATCTCTTTTACAGCCACACAAATCTACTTCCCGAAAGAGAATGCAAGTCACTTTAATCACTTTTGGGTTCTGTTCATTCTTTTCAAGCTCCTTGATAGTGTGTAAGTTAAATACCAAGATGTGAGACTAAATTCTACTAACATATCTTATCTTAAATGGTAAGAGATGATGGGGAAAAGGAAATAAAAAATTGGTTTATAAATACAAATACAATTGTACCAAAATAAGAAGAAAAACACTTAACTATTAATTTTTTGTTTCTACAATTGGTCACAGGGTTGTAGCAAGTACTTAGAACTATAGTAGAACCTCCATAGCTGCCTACCTCCCTACACTGACCTTCAGTTGATCTGATTTTCAGAGACCAGACAGGCACCACATGTATGTATCAGCACAGTAGGCCCAGTTACTTGTGTTAACCAGTTTGTTGCAGTCCCTTGGGTGGCACTTCTCTGTTGCCTTTGTCCTTGTTAGGCACCTTGAAAGATTGTAGTTCCTTGCCAGAGAAAATGCCCCCAAACTAAGCTCTTGAAGCATCTGGAACTAGAGCTTTCATACACTGCTGGTGAGATGTAAAATGGCATAACTACTTTGTAAAATAATAGTTTGATGGTTTTTAAAGTAGTTTAAACATATCTACTGTATTATTTGTGATGTGTCTTTCACTTTGAGAATGAAAAGCATATGAGATTTGTACACAGATGTTCATAACAGCTTTCTGTAATAGTCAAAATCTATTCAGAATATTCAAATGTCTATTAACCAAATATGTCCAAAAACCAAATATCCATCAGCAAGTGAATGAATACACAGATTGTGATACTACCATATAATGAAATATT
Organism: Arctocebus calabarensis; assembly: GCA_963573935.1. Classification (NCBI taxonomy): domain Eukaryota; kingdom Metazoa; phylum Chordata; class Mammalia; order Primates; family Lorisidae; genus Arctocebus; species Arctocebus calabarensis. Next base: position 15,258 of record CAUYON010185183.1, read on the forward strand.
ACTCAGTAGTAAAAAGGAATGAAGTTTTGATATACTGAGCAAAAAGGTGAATACCCAAGTTGTTATGCCAAGTGGAAAAATATCCAAACTAAAAGAATACATACTATATGGTTCCATTTACATTAAATTCTAGAAAATGTGAATAGTCTGTAGAGACACCAGACAGTTCAGTGTCTGCCTGAGGCAGTGAGTGGGTAGGGTGGGGAGAGGGCGATACCAATACATATGTTCAGTGCCTTTATGTAGTGGGAGTTTCATGAGTATATACGTGTCACAACTTACCAAATTATGTATTTCAAATATAGGCAGGTTATTACATGTAGTTATAACTTTATAAAGTTGTGTTAAGAAAAAAACCAGCTCCTCAACACTACACTTGGGGACCATTCTAAACAGTAAAATCACCACCACCACCACCTCAAATACACAAAAGTGCAAAATATTTTGAATTCACGTAAGGTGAAACTGTACACCTCAAAGTGATTCAGATAAGTACCATGAGGGTTGAAAAGAGAGAGGGATCACGTTAAGTCAGAGGGTTAGGCTTCAGTGTGGGTAGTTGACTTTGAACTTAGTCTTAAAAGATGGGTTGGATATTTTAGGTGGAGATGGAGGTACATCAGCCTAAATCAGTGGGTGTAGACACAGGTGGGAAATGGGCAGAGGCTTTTTTACACAGTGTGCCACAGTGCATCGTTTACACTTTCTAGACTTTTTTATTTCAAAATATTAAGAGGGCACAGGCACAATGTTTTTGTTACATGGATACTTGTATAATGCTTAATTGGGGATTTTAGAGTACATGTCACCAAAACAGTGCTCACTGTACCTGATTGTTTTTACCCCTCCCTCCCGCTCCTTTTTGGTTTCCAGTCTCCTTACATCTCTTTGTGCCCATGTGTGCCCATGATTTAGCCCCCAGTTATTGAGTACATGTGTCTGTTTTCCATTCTTAAAATACTTTGCTTATCCAGGGTGGCCATAAAGTTCATGTGCAATTTTAAATAGTTGTCTATTTTATTTATTTTTTATTTTTATTTTTTTGTAGAGACAGAGTCTCACTTTGTCGCCCTCGGTGGAGTGCCGTGGCGTCACACAGCTCACAGCAACCTCCAACTCCTGGGCTTAGGCGATTCTCTTGCCTCAGCCTCCTGAGTAGCTGGGACTACAGGCGCCCGCCATAGCTGTCTATTTTAAATTGCACAAGAACGTTATGGCCAAACCTTTTCCATTTCTAACCAAGTTGCTGCAAAAGACAGTATTTCATTCCTTTTTATGGCTGAGTAGTATTCCATGATGTACCACATTTTCTTTATCCACTCACTTATGGATTGATGGACACTTAGGTTTATTCTACACTTTTTCAATTGTGATTGTGCTGCAATAACTTTGAGTGCAGGTATCTTTTTGATAAAAATGACTTCATTTCCTTTGGGTAGATATCCTGTAGTGGGTTCCAATGGTAAGTCCATTGCTTTGAGGAATGTACTAATTTTCAGTCCCACTAACAGTGTATAAGCGTCCCCTTAACTCCGCATCTACACCACCATCTGTTATTTTTACTGTTTAATAATGGGCATTCTGACAGAGGAAAGGTGATGTCTCACTTTGGTTTTGATATGCATTTCTCTGATAATTAGTGATGTTGGGCATTTTTCATATGTTTGTTGACCCTTTATCTTCTTTTGAAGAATTTCTTTTCATGTCAAAACAGCCCTCTTAAAAGTAGGCAAAAGACATGAACAAAGTTTTACATTGTCTTTTTAAATCCTTGTAGCAACTTTGATAGTTAAAAAAATTATTCTCATTTGCAGCTGAGGGAACTAAGGCTCCAGGCACTACATAGTTTCTCCAGCCTCAGAGTTGGCAGAGCCCTCAACTCCCATTAAGTAGTTTACTGTGTCTATATGATAGTTACAGGTGTGACCAGGGGCTAGAAAGAAAATAAGTGAGAAGTTTAGAGATAGTGGTGGGGCTTGATTAAGGTTGATCTTCTAACAATATAACTTCTAAAGAGTTTGGACTTTCAGAGTCTATTGGAAACCAGTAAGCAATGAAGAGTCAAATATTTTTGAATACCAACACTTTGAGGGAATAAGGTGAGAGTGTTGCTTGTGGCCAGGGCAATGAAGCAAGACAGCCCGTATCTACCAAAAATTGAAAATAAGAGAAAGTCATGGTAGCATATACCTGAATTCCTAGCTACTTAGGATGCTAAGGTTGGAGGATCACTTAAGCCCAGGAATTGGAGGCTGCAATGAACTACTGTCATGCCACTACACTCTATTTGGAAAAAAGGAAACAAAATTGGGCAACTTGTTTGAAGTAGTTTGGTTGTGATTCCATAGAAGTGATAACAGTAGAGTAAACCAGGGTAGATTCGAGAGCAACACGGTGTCCCAAATGTCACCTTATGTAGGGAAATGGGAAGTTGTAGCTAAATGTGCCTTCGTGGACAAAATATTCATTATACAATTTCATAAAATATTCACAAGATATTCTCATGTGTTAGCTACCTAAGATTTTGTAATGAAATTTTGTACATAAAAGTACATTTAGCTATAATTTCCCATTTTCCCTATAGATAGCAACTTTTGGGACACCTATATTACAAAGTCCATGTTATTAGGACTTGGTGATGAATTCCATAAAGTTAGCCAGCAGATGGAAGAAATCACAGTCGACTCTAAAGATTTTAACATGGGTTATAGAAAAGTTGTATGTTTAACACAAAATAAAGAACTCTGGAGAGGTACCCAATTTGCGGGGAACTGGGATATTCAATTTGAGACACACTGAGTTCATGATTATGTTAAAACTTCCAAATAGAAAAAAAACTAATCAAGGGATATGACAAAATTGGAGCCCAGGAGCGAGTTGGATGTACACAGAGTGGTTTTGTTTAAAGATAGACAAGTAAAGGCTTGGCGCCTGTAGCTCAGCCGTGCCTTCAAATCCATCCCGGGCCTGCCAAATAACGACAACTACAACCAAAAAAAAGCCAGGTATGTGGCAGGTGCCTGTAGTCCCAGCTACTTGGGAGGCTGAGGCACGAGAATCGCTTAAGCCCAAGAGTTTGAGGTTGCTGTGAGCTGTGATGCTACGTCACTCTACACAGGGCAATGGCTTAACACTCTGTCTCAAAAAAAAAAAAAAAAAATTAGAAAAAGATAGATGAGCAAATATAGAGGGTTACTTTGGTCAAGGCTTGTTGTGTTAGGGGCAGAGGAAGATGTTAGTCTCTCTTCATCTCATTGTCACAGCCCTGTTCAGGCCCTCATCATCTCTCACCTAGAGCCGCAAGAGTCTTTTCTGTCAAAACCATCCTCCAAGCGGCAGTCACAGGGATCAATTCAAAGCACATTTCCTGTCTGGCAGAGGCATGGCTCCTCAGCATGGCATGGGGGCGTCTTTGTGTCCTGGTTCCTTGCCGACCTGCAGAGCATCACCACCAGCTGTCCAGCTTCACTGATAGTAAGAGCAGTTAGATGAATCACCCTCACACCTTCACATGCCGAGCATTACGCTCTGTATACTTTATCTTAATGCTTACATCACCCTTGGAAGTCTTGTGCTCTTGTTTTTGTTTTACAGTTGAGGACACTAGGCTCACACAACTTGCACAGCCAGTACGGAGTGGGACAGCTGAAATTTAACAGTGATCTCTGTAGCTACAAAGCTTCAGCTCTTCACCTGTCTGTGCTGAATCCTAGTTACTCATGCACATTATGGGATTTCTGCCTCCTGTGCCCTCTCTGTGTTTCCTTTCCTGTCTGGGTGCTTTTCCTCCTACCTTCTCCCCTTGACCCTGCTTTGATTGTAAGCCTCAGTTTGCAGGTATTGGAAGGAAATTTTTTCTGCCCTTCCCTTTCTCTCCATTTGGATTCAGAGCCCATTCTCTGGGCTCCTGTGGTCATCTGCACCCTCTCTGTCATTCAGAGCCCATTCTCTGGGCTCCTGTGGTCATCTGCACCCTCTCTGTCATTGTGCACCCTATACCCCTTCTTGTACCTCAGTCTTTTTAGTGGATCAGAGATTGGCAAATTTCTTTCTGTAAATATGTTAGACTTTGTGGGCAGTGATGTCTGTGTTGCAGCTAACCACCTCTGCTGTTACCTGTAAGTAGCCATAACAATACTTAGACAAGTGAGTATAGCTGAATTCCAATAAAAGTGTTTATGGACACTGAAATTTGACTTTCATATAATTTTCATACACCACAAATATTCTTCTTTTAACTTATTTTTACAAACATTTAAAAGAAAAGTAAAAAACATGAGTGGCTTGTGGGCCTTACAAAAACAGGTACCAGCTGGAAGTGGCCCATGAACTGCAGTTTTCAGCGTCCACCTAGAGTGTGGTTCCTTGACAGCAGGTACTAAATCCAATGGACTTTTGTTTTCTCTTGTGTGGTGTGGATAAGGGGCTAGGAAATGGTATTGAATGAAGAGTGGGCCCAAGCAGGAGTGTTGGGAGAACATAGAATTACTAGAACACCTGTTAGGCTCTGTATCCATGTTGAGGGAGGACTGCATTTTCAAAAGGAGGGAAATATTCTAGGGATTTATTCTATGGGAACAATTGCATAAATGTGCAGATTCATGTTTAGGGATATTTGTAATATGGAGTAATGAAAACAACCAGTATGTTCATGGGCATGAGATTGGTTTTGTGGAATATCTATCAAATGGAATATTCTGCATTCGACAAAAACAACAGCTGCTACAGTTGCTTGCAACAGACGCCAATTCAGAAAAGCCAGGAGCACTGCCATCTCCTAGTCTTGGGTCTTCTCACACAGCCCTGGCCTTAGGTAGAAGAAGCGAGGCAGTGTGGATGTCCTGATTTTAGCTTTCTTACTCTGAAGATAGCCAAATTGTTGGCCTGCAGTTGTATTTAGGCAGCTCTGAAAACTCAGGCTGGGCGTGTAGCACTTTTTATAATACATGTAAAGTGTATCATAGATTAACTATCAGGAGAAGAATATCTGTTTCATATAATGTATGCTCTCTTCATGTGAGAGGATAACAGTGGTTATCGTCATTGGTTTGTGATTTTATTTCAGAGGTCTGAGAATCACAGATAACGTTTGGCTAAATGAGCTGTAACTGGACAGTCATTAAGAGCTGAGTGTGAAGGACTAGAGCTATTGGATACTCAGTATGAGTGTCAGGGAATTATCATTCTGGATCACTACCTAGAGCAGCGGTTCTCAACTTGTGGGTTGTGACCCACAGGAACTGTATTAAAAGGTCCACGGCATTAGGAAGGTTGAGAATCACTGACCTAGAGTGAAATGGATACAGTCACCTGGAAGGAACAGGAGAAACAACAACAACAAAAAATTGTATTGGAAGATGTCATTGTGTTTAGGAATAGTATGGCATTGTAATAAAGAGAATTAAAGTAAAGACAGTCTTGTGGCATGAGGAAGGGGATGGGAAATATGTTTTTGTTTGTATGGTTTTCTTTTCTGTAGAAAATTAAGAGGAATACAGCCTTCCACATGTCTTAACCTATAAAGCTAAATTAAAAATTTCTCAAATGGCTCAGAGTAAAATTTTCATTCATTTTAACATTTACTTCTTAGTAGATAATACTAGATAGAGGTATTAATAACAAATTCAAGAATCTCAACTTTTTGTCAAGGCTTTGAAATGAGTTTTGATAATTCTCTGGACCTTGTCTTTTTACAGGTGACAACTAAAACTATACTTCATTTTTCGGGTGAGTGGTGGGGAACCTACATCCTGGGGGCCCCATGTAGCCTTCTGGATCCGCCTTTTGAGTGAATTTAAATCCTACAGAATTTAGATTTGGTCAGGGGTCCACACTTGGGGATCTGGAGGGCCACAGGTAGCCTTGAGATTTCCTACTCCATAAGGTTTGTCAAATATATCCTTTAGAACAGCGGTTCTCAACCTGTGGGTTGGACCCTCAGGAACTGTATTTAAAGGGCCACGGCATTAGGAAGGTTAAGAACTACTGCCTTAGAGAATTTTTCTTCAAAAACTGCTAGGGTGTTCATTAATACCAATGTGTGTATATATATATATATATATATATATATATTTTACAGAGTTTGGTTTTCCTTTCATATTTTAAAGCTTATAAATTAATTTTTTAAAACTTCATTTTTAGTGAAATATGTTCCTACATCTTTGTTACTATAAATTA